>JASAMW010005226.1:0-17040 GCA_030247985.1 Epsilonema sp. ZAB3_2
TCCGAGTTGACAGCCTCTCGCACAATCGGCTACCGTCCAACTGGTGCGGGCATACTTTTGCCCATTCCCAATCATGGCAAACAAAACTCTTCAATGACCTTTGTTGCCTCTCGCCTGCTTCTGTATGCCTGATCCATGCAGCGTTATGAATAAGTATGTGCATATGTATTGTACGTATGTTTATTCTTTCTCGATGTGCATTCACATGTAGTACGTAGGCCTACCCATACAATAATGGCTTCCAATATGACCAGCCGTTTCACACGTTTCTTGCCAAATAGAAGGTGAGAGGTTCACCAGGGTTCGATTTGGCTTTGGAATCATTAAGTTTCAGCTGCAGTTATCACTTGCTGTTGTTCAGGATAAACAGGAAAAGCTATAAGACATGAAATCTTTACTGGTATGTATGTATGTATGTTCTACTTTTGAGGAAACATCACATTTTTTTGTCTTTGAACTAATGCTCAAGGTTTTTTGTTGCACCATATTATGTACAAGCATGTACATGTTTACATACATATAATTACCTAGTTAAGATGACCAAATATTATGGTTTGGATCCAGCGTTTTGCATGTGATCAGGCATACAGAAGCAGGCGAGAGGCAACAAAGGTCATTGAAGAGTTTTGTTTGCCATGATTGGGAATGGGCAAAAGTATGCCCGCACCAGTTGGACGGTAGCCGATTGTGCGAGAGGCTGTCAACTCGGAGGGGTAGCAAGTTTCAGAAGCGATGGGCGGTTGGAACCTTCTGGTTTCTGCGCCGTCAACCCCATAAGCATCTGCAGGCTAGTGAGCCTCTCGCTCACTTCCTTCGTGCTCCTTAGGAGCACTTCTCCACTGGTTCCTGCCACGTCTACTTGAACTGTGAGAAGCATATAGGATACAAGCATGTCAAAATTGTTCCCAATCAATACATCTTGTTTTAAGGTCTCAATGCCCTGTTTTTCTGAGCGTGGACTCCTGTACTACTAGTGAAGTATCTGGTGATATCTAATTCCAGCTGTTTTCACTTCCTGACACCATACGATCATCCGTCTGCTTGTTTTCCATTCGCTATTTCCGCTCCAGTCGCGCTCTCTGCGCTCGTCTTCGTACTATGCAGGGACAACTGTCTATGCATGGACTTCTGGATCAATTCGGTCCAGGTCTCTCCTGAGCCAACGAAAGCGAGTTGAGAGGAGATCAAGATATCGATCGAAAGCTTGTTACGCGATCTCTTTGACGCGCCATAGAGCGCCTCTTGAAACGGCCTCTCCGTGGCGCTATTCTTGATTGAAACGATAACTTTTTCAAACACGTTTTTCTTGGATAACTTTGCGTAGAGGCAATGTAAAGAGGCGCCGCTGGTACCGATCAATTCCTCTCGTCAAGACGCGTTGAATGGTGTGCCTCATGTTGAAAAATACTCAGTGGTTCCTTCGGAACACCCAAATCGCATGGTTTTTGGGGCGTTCTTCGGCGTGTCGTACTGCACCGAATACAAGAGCTTTGGCGCTGCCGTTTGGTGTACTTGTAGAGGAAGGGTTGTTCTATATTTACATGATAAGTGATCACTTTTATCTTGCACACAACGGCTACGAGGAAGCCTCAAAGTTGGCTCCGAAACAGGGCATTGAGACCTTAACACATGCATACAAATCTTTTAAAAAAAACTGAGCTCGAGTTGACGAGATGTGCTAGCGGAACCTCAAGATATATTATATGTACATTAGGGGATCCCTACCTACGTGGGACATTTTTTTATGATTTTGATAGGAAGTGAGCCTTTATGTGAATGTGCGTAACAAATGCATACAAATCTTTGAAAAACCGAGCTCGAGTTGACGAGATGTGCTAGTGGAACCTCTAGATACATCATACATTACACGGAACATTTTGTATGTTTTTGAGAGGAGATGAGTATGTGATTGTGCATAACACATGCAATGCAATTCTTTAAAAAAACCGATGAGCTCGAGTTGACGAGATGCGCTAGTGGAGATACATCATAATTACACAGGACATTTTTTTGTTTTTGAGTGGAATTGAGCCTATGTGAATTTGACTAGACCATGTGAATCAGGTATGAGCGAGGAGGTGGTTTGTAAGAAATGCAAGAAATAGGTAGACCTTGTCAAGATGAATTGAATGGTATATCACATGACTACACTTAGCCAATTTTTGTTTTATTTTGTGCCTATGTGAATACATTTAAACTATGTGAATCAGGCATATTGGATACAAGCATGTAGAAATTATTCCCAACTGATAGATCTTACAAAGACGAATCGAATGGTATGTCACATGCCTACAAATCGCCAAACTGAAGAAAATGACATCTTTTTGCGACTTTCATCATGTGAATGCATTTTTTACTATGTGAATCAGGCATGAGCATGTCGCAGTGGGCAGCGATCGATAGATATTTTGAAGACGAATCGAATGGTATGCTATATGAGGCCTCTACAGTGCAGCAGGCACTCATTTCAGCTGTCTGTCAGTGCCTTAAGTATTTCTAGAGCCAAACATAAAAACGGCCAACTTTGACAGCTCATAACTCGAGAATGAAAGCGAATTTTAAAAATCTAAAAAAATTCGTATCGAGAGTAGAGTGAGATCTATCTTTTGGTATACCTACCAGTCAGATCTGAAAAAAATCCAGGGAGGAGTATGCTGGCTAACTTTGCAACTATTTTTACCACAAAATCGCAATTTTAAGGGTGTCAGAGGCCTTAACCGAAAAAAGTGCTCGGACCACTTTGCCAAGATCTTTACATTTCCCATCTTTTAAAAAAAACCCGAGCTCGATCCGACGACTCGTTGAAAAGTTATGGCGGTCACAAATTTTCCATATATAAAAAGTGGACGTCATTCAAAAATAGGTTTTTCGCCCATAGCACCCTAACCAGTAGGCCTATCGAGCTAAAATTTTGTCAGTAGATACGTACCCATAGGGGGCATCTTCATGCAAAATTTCAGCTCAATCCGCCTGTTGGCTCCGGAGTTATGGGCAAATGTGTGTTTCCATTTCCGTCACTCCTATTTACACATGACTAAGTAAGGTGGGACGCGGCGGAGCTTCGTTCGTGAGCCTCTCGAGGTTCCGCTGTCGCGTCTACCTTGATTTACAGATGGAGTGGCACACCTTTGAGATGCACCCGCCCCGGCGCGCGGAAATTGCAAAGCGGTAAATCTTCTCTTCTTCCTCTTTCCTCCATACATATTCCGCCAAATCAAGCGGTCAATCGTCTCTTTCTGTCCAATGCGTATCGGCTGGAGTCATCGGCGCTACACTGCGGCAGGCGTACTCTTAAACTGGAGGGGAGTGGAAGATGTTTTAGGGACGATGGACTTCTTTGGGCGTGGGGTGAAAGATGGCAATCACACCTGCGGAGGGCGTCGGCGAGAGCCCAAAACGCGACCCTTTCATTTCGTAGCCATAAATTTTCAGCCTAGGATGCCAACTTTCCGCATAAAAAAATGGCAGATACATACAGTAGTATATTGAATGTGTGTGTACGTACGTACATGCATATACGTACCTACCTATACAGTGTCGCTGCGCTTACCTGCAGTCTTTATGCCGATCGGATCGAAGTAAATACAGTATGTACGGTAAGGTTCAGCTCAGCTATCTGTGGATCAATGCAGAATGCACGGTATCAATCCTGCACGGGAGATTCAGTATTTGAAGTTACATACAAGCATGGAGTGCATTGCTTGGGTTGGGTGGGATCAACATAACATAAGAAAAACAAAAATTAATTGCTTGACAATTTCTTTGCTAATTCTACCCTGGAGAAACCAAAAACTTATCTGAACGAATTGCCTGCAATTTTTTTATGACAAGTTTAGCTGGCATTGGAAAAACTGTTGCCTGAATTACAGGTGAAAACTGTGAGATTGCCTATTGCGTGAGAGATCGTTTGAACAGAATAGCTAATTAAATTTTCAACACACTGAAGTAACAAGTTCATAATTAGATTGCAAGCAGCTAATTACTGTTTTCGGAAATTACTCGTAACATAATTTCCAATTAGGCAATAAACACAAGAGTCAGTTTCACGCATGACCGGAATAATGAATGTACAAAGACTATGATGAATCATTTAGATCACAATTAGCCAGAAAATAGGTAATTAGGTTATTCTTCTCATCGGTCAAGAGAAGACATTCCTGTACATACATACGTAATGTACGCGACTCAACACAGTTAGCATGCAAAGTGTATTCCACATCAGATCGTCTCAAAATATTAGCAGAAACAAATCCAATCAAGCCCGAGGACGAACAAAAGTAAAAAATAGCCACAATGACATAAAAGCTGGTTGATGCACAAGATACACAAAACAAGGAAGGAAATTTTGTGACTACCGTAATCCGAACAAAAGCTCAGCGTCATCATCATACTTAACACATACCGCGACCTGGCGGCATTGTTGGCAAAAATTCGCTCAGCTGTTGGGTCGGTTTGTTTCCCGTTTATGGGTGTTGTCGATTTGTTGTCCGTTCGTCAACAAACCGACAACAAACCAACAACAGACCGACAACACCCATATACTGTACATATTATTTGCCAACAAATTGTTGTCAACAATGACGCCAGGTCGCGGTATGTGTAAAATCAGTGCCTTTGTTGTGTGACGTCTATGTACTATTCCGTTGATTTGGCTAGTTCTTGAATAGAACAAAACATGGACGGCTGTTTGGCCATGCAAGCCGGCGCTTTCTTCTCCCCTGGTTCATCCTTAACTCCGTTACTGACCGGCCCTTTCGCCTGCTGTTCCTGGTTGCCGGATGAATCTTTTCGCAAGCGCTCAAATCTCTCACCCTTGCGCCATTTCGCCCGACGATTTTGAAACCACACCTACGCAAAGTGCATGAGTCAGTGAACCAATGTTTAGCATTATACACATACTATACATGAAGAGACAAATAAAGAACAGTACATAAAAAGCGGGCAAGCACGGGGCAAACCTCTCATGGGGAAAATCCGCCAGGCCAAACAGATACGGCAGTCCCCCCCCATCACCACTCAAAAAATGGCTCTCGAAAGTGTATCTCGGCACACTTCAACCTCTGTTTCTTCGTTCCTACCATACATAAGCTACCTAAAGCTAAGAACCATGACTAGATGGGGGGGGGGGGGGACCGCCATTAGGGTGGGCGGTTCCATAAACGGTTTGGTACATTATGTATGGTACTTATAGCAAAAATATATAATTGGGCTTAGGGGAAAAGATCACATATAAAGAAGGAGGCAATCCTACTCATATTCGCCTTTTTTATTTTCTAAATAAAAAAAAAAAAAAAAATGTACGTACGAATAACAAAGTACGCAAAAAACACTACTATGAATCAAAAAACAAAAAAAAAAAAAAAAAAAAAAAAAAAAAAAAAAAAAAAAAAAAAAAAAAAAAAAAAAAAAAAAAAAATAAAAAAAAAAAAAAAAAAAAAATACATTGTACGATACAGTGTTACTGTAAAATTATGTATGTATGTACAATACTCGTACGTACACAATCCATTGCCAACCTGGATGCGTGCTTCAGTGAGGTTGATTCTCATGGCCAACTCCTCCCTGGCAAACACATCCGGATAATGAGTGCGTTGAAAAGCCTTCTCAAGCTCTTCCAGCTAGGAAAAATAATGAAAGCTCAAGTTGACTTCGTGTGCACTTGTGATCGCACTACTGTATGTGGTAGGTACGTACGTAGTATGTATGTACACTACAGTTTTTATAGGTACATGGGGAACTGGAAATCATAGCAACCTGATGGACAGTGAATGTTGTCCTATTTCTTCTCTGCTTGCGCCGAGCTATCATATCATCGTGGGTGGCCCAGTAAGAGAGCGGATGAGGATAGAGAGGAAAAGAATCATCTGAAATCAAAAGCTGCAGCCATTCAACCACCTCGTGCATCCATCAACCCCGAAAATCCCCGGCTACCCGTACCTTGTCATGCATCCACTATGTTGTGCAACTTACAGTATCCTGGAGATCTTTCAGCCGTGCCCAGACTCGACCCCGGAAGGCCGATGGTGGAGTACTGTTGCACCAGGCTGGAGCCACCACCGGCGACACTTCCCTCGTTCGGACTGGCCGACTCCGCAGCAGTAGCTGCAGCAGAGGTGAACGGAGTGAGTTGATTAGGGGGAGTTGACGGGGGCCAGCAGGTTGCAGAGCTGTAGGGAGTGAGGTGAGCTGCTGCAGCAGCAGCGAGAGGTGGGTGCGGGTTGCCGCTGCAGGCGAGGCCAGCCAGGGTTGCAGTGGGCGTGAGGCCAGGAAAGAGGAAGGAAGCCGGAGAGCAGGCGAAGGGAGAGATCATGGCGATGATGACCCAGCAGGATGAGGAGGACGACGAAATGATTCAGATCCAAGGGAAGCTCTAAAGGTTCTGCCATATACGGAGGGAACGAACAGCTAGTAGGAGGTGCGACTTCAGTTGGAGAAATGGTACAGGCAGGTGGGCGGCTAAGTCGGGATCAGTTTTTCTCCTTACGCAAGCGGTGAAAACAAGACCTCAGGAAGCGTGTAAAGCAGGACGGGGAGATGACAGAGGGTGCTTTGTAGGAACTGGAAGAGAGAGGAAGTGCGCAGAAGAGGAAAGCATCTGAGATCGCCCGTGTGCGGTATGTATGTATGTAAGTAGTACGGGTCGGTATAGGTGCCCTGCGTATGTGCCACGTTCACGTGTAAGTACGTATGGTCCTTTGGGGCGCTGGGACCAAGTCGAAGAAAGGCGGGGCGAGGCGCAAGCAAGCAAGTGAGCGAGCATGGATGGGGCTTTCTGGCCGTGGTGTGCGTGGATCCTACGCGTAGGGTAATATGGGGTAAACCCGGACACCTACGGTAGTACGTACTATGTCTCAGCAGCCACACGGCCGATTGAGACAAAGCATTCTACCAATCGATTGTCCTTGAACTCTCCGCTTTCAAATAACTACCGCATGCTCATCATTTGTTGAAGCGGCAAGTTCAGAAAACCTTAGGTCCGGGTTTACCCCGTGTTCGGGTTAGCCCATAGCATCCTGTATGCGTACATGTATACGACCGTATGCACATATGTAGATGCCAGCGAGGGCAGGATAATGGGCGAAATTAACATGCTTCACGAGATTAAAATTGAATTTTGATGTGGGTGAATTTGGACGGATTTCGGTGATTGAGTTTTGATAAGGATAATGAATGAACATTATCTTTTGCCCCCGAAGAAATAAAACTGCTGCCGGTTGCCGGATCAGCGGAGAGGAGATGCTTGATTTCCAATCCGATTCACTTCATACGCGCCAAATTGCATAACTTGGTTCCGTCTGATACCAGCCTCTGCTATGTTAGGGTATGTATGTACTCTACTCTCGATTTGCGTTTTTTGGGCAAAGAAAAGGACGAGAAAGCAAAAGTTCCAACTTCCAATGCATGCGATTGTGCATATTTTGCTTTTTGCAGAAAAAAGGCAGCTACTGTAGAATTTCAACGCATTTTTCAGGCTCCTTTTAGAAGTACCTAAATGTAATACACGTATTAAGGGCCAACAAAACTCGTCCATATTTTTAGATGTTGCCAAAAAAATTATTCTTGCGAAAACACGTTCCAGAGATTACGGTACACCTACCTAATACCTATACGAACGGCAAATTTGTTTTTGCGTTTCGCATCGAGAAAATTTGTAGTTAGCATTCATTTCGATCGAATTCAAGGAAATCATTGGCCCACGTCCCAAGCATGTACCGGCTTTTTTCTTATCCAATTGAAAGAAAGTACAAAATTATCGAAACGCAATGGGCATTTTTGTTTGTAGTTTATTTTTAGGCTAACAGAGCGTGCGTGACAGGATGATTTCAATACTAATTACAACGAAAACTGCACCGCACTGCACGCTCACGCACTTTATTTGCATACAAAATATCAGGAAAATATTCATTCCTTACCTCCAAAAACTTTCTTGAATTTTTCAGACGTTCTTCACTTCCTTCTTGCTGACACTGTGTCACAAGCAAGGATACCGTACTACAGTATGTATGGTACTCACGGTAGGGTAGGGGGTGCAAATTTAGGTTAGCTCTTTTTTATAGTATCGCTTCGTTTCGTAGGTATGAACTTCGCTGCTAAGCTAAACTCGATTAGCAGAATACTGATATAAACACAATCAATCAAGCTAATAAGAAGATAATGAGAAGGTGCAGCAGCTACAGTTCTAATTCCAGGTGGAGGTTGCAAGCCTTACCGGATATCGCGTGTTTGGCGAATTAAGGCAAGCAAAGTGATGCGAGAAGGGAAAAAGCGCAGGCAATAAAGTCAACACGCAAGGCGGGTGGAATCGAAGAAAATTAGCAGCAGATAAATAGGCAAAGATACTAATGCTGTTTGATACAACTCAATTAGCGCCTTCCAACTAATTAGCGCGTTCTTTCGCTCATCTTGCTGCGATTTCAAAACGAACTGAGCATCCAATTTGCATGATCCTTCCTTCTAATATTCTCAATCGCGTGATGAGTTATAATCTGGTTGCGGCGAATGCAAGAATGCTATCAGTTCCCCAGTGAAATGCGCGCGAAAGAGATTCTCTTGACCTCGACCGGAAATCACATAGCGCTGGCTTTAGCGTAACCGTACCTATGAACGTAAAAAAACCAGGCAGCCCGAAAAAAAAAACAAAAAAAAAAA
Organism: Epsilonema sp. ZAB3_2; assembly: GCA_030247985.1. Lineage (NCBI taxonomy): Eukaryota > Metazoa > Nematoda > Chromadorea > Desmodorida > Epsilonematidae > Epsilonema > Epsilonema sp. ZAB3_2. The sequence goes on from JASAMW010005226.1 coordinate 8,650, forward strand.
AAAAAAAAAAACCACAAAAAAAAACAAAAAAAAAAAAAAACAAAAAAAAAAAAAAAAAAAAAAAAAAAAAAAAAAAATAACTGCCCACCAATCGGACATACTGTACTTGTAGTGCAAGAAGGCCTACATACCTACATACAATACTGGGTGGCCCGAATTACCCCGCATAGTACAAACAATTGTACTATTATACATACATACAGAATTCATACAATTACAAAATATTCATACAATTAGTACAATTCCAATATTATGATAACTCCGAAAAATGTTCTGCCCAGCTCGGTTACGGTAGTCCGACTTTCAAGAGAAGAAAATAAAGGCAGGCAAGTTTCTTTGTAAAGCGCGAAAGAAAAAATGACAAATGAGTTCCAACTGACAGGCTAATCAAAAGGTTTGGGTGCGACGCCTATGGCAATTCTTGGACTCGCCCATCCTTGTTTATGCTCGCTAGTTGGCCGGTAATGGAGCTGCAAATCCGGTTACGACCCGGAAGCGACCCAAATCAGCCTAACAAATCACCGCCCAAAACCGCAAATCGTCTTCTTGCGTTCATCCATATACGTACGTATGTATACTGTAGCGTAATGCATCGTGTATGTTCCGTATGTACATCTTATTGTACATTCCTCCTAGTACACAAGAAGCAAAAATAATAAGCAAGCCGGTATTGCATAAGGCTAGGTTCCAGTAGAACTAGTTACACCGTTTTGCAAATGTCCATGACATCGGACCCTATGAGCAAGGCATTACAGCATAAAGCAAGCGCGTAGCATATATACGTAATAAACAAGCACGTTATTCCAGTTTGTGGACGACCTTCTTAGCCCCCGCTCTTGTTCCGTCAACTATCGGCTTTCCGCCGCCGCCGGGTTTAGTAGGCATCAATTCACGCCGCTTGCTTTTCCTGCCTGTCAGCGAATGTGGCATTGCATGCAATGATTCTTGTGCATTCTCTGCAATCAGAGTCTTCGACTAGTCAAGAATCCGATTTGTTTCTCCCATTTTCCAGCCGCAAATTCACTTATCCCAGCTCCAAATCGACGCCTGATTGGTAGGAATTAGAAAATTCGCTTTTCATTTAGCCAGCCAGCCAGTCCTTTGCAAGTTGCGAACATGGCCAGGGGCCACCATCCACAACTGTATCCTGTATTGTAGCGTATGTACGGAAACAGTAGTACTGTACCTACGTAGCATGTACGGTACGTGTACAACAAAACGTGCCACGACCTTATTGCATGTACAGAGTTACCTTTGCACTTTATTTTGCACTTTGCACTTTGGATACACAGTACCTATGCACTTTATTTTGGTCAATTCGAATTTGACAGCAAAGTCAAAAGTACTGTAAAGTAGCCTACAACGCACATATGTACGTACACAAATAGGCATGTGTACACTACAGTACGTACCTCATCAAGGTGTCGTAGAGGTTATTAGCTAATACAGATACTACAGATACAGATACTAATACAGATAATATACATACTATACTAGAACAATATTCTGCTGAATCCTACGAAGGCAAAGACAGTAAGACTAGACCAATTGAATAGCATGGAATTGAACAGCCTCCATCAGCAATGACGGCGGCTAGTAATGAGAGCGCTGTTGCCCACACACATACATATGACATGCGTCTGTCGGTAGCTAGGTCCCTTGCTTCCTTCTCTGGGTCACCCGAAGAAGAAAAGTTTACGTAGAAGTTTAGGGCACTGCTCCGCTACTTGTTTTCTACGTTTAAGCAAACGGCGATTTTCGTCCACAACCGTGTACTCATTATGAGCCACGTTGTTGATCACCTGCAAAGAAAACAAGCAGGCGAGGACGCCTTTGCCATTACTGACCAGACCCATAGTTTTTAGGGCGAAAATCATGAAGCAATAACGCAATATTTGAGCCTATGGCATCAATTTCTTATTGAACGCAGTACAAAAATGCCTAATTTGAGGCGAAAAAAGTTCTGCGAACAGGAGCGGATTTACGCCGCAACTTAATACAGTGGGCATAGCATACCAGTTTATCTTACCCATTTAGGAGCGCAATCTTGGCAAAGCTAGAGGTCGCAATGGAACTCTAGTCGTCTTGCGTAAAATAGATTCACAAATGCGGATTTCTGTTCGTGCTTCATGTAGGTACTCCTATTTTGCAGAACCACGCGCGAAATACGCAGGACGACTCTTGATGGCGCGTTCACCAGACGTCCGTCGTCAACTCATAGAGTTCTGCCATCCGTCCGTTCGTCAACACATATGGGTTGACGAACGGACGAACGGACGGACGGACGTCTGGTGAACGCGCCATGAGTCCATAGGCCAGCAATAGTTATCTCCTACATGCCATACGGACTGCGGCACGTCACGATACCTACCTTGGTCATCATGCTCAGTAGATCTTCTGTGGCCGCGTAGCGCCTGAACACTTCGTAGAGGTGATGAACGAAATGGCTGCCGGCTTGCGCATTGCGGAAGGAAACGTAGCCGAGCGCAGTGGAGTAGGCGACGTAAAAGTGCGTCTCAATCCCACTCCCGCGCGGTTCCAGCTGGCTCTTCCACTCGTCCAGCTCATCCTCATCTCGGGTTGACTTGCTCGCCACACAGCCATCAGGTACGCTCACGCCTGGGTCGAACTTCGCTGAAAGTCAGACAGGGATACGTGGTGACCAGTTTTGTTCATACGTACGGCCCGACCCATTTTTGGGGTCCTTCATAAAGTTGAATGTCACGCAAAAATTCATCCGTCAAACCGCCCCCTACGTCACGCTTTTTTTGGCCGTTACCCCCCCCCCCCCCCCTCGTACTACAAGTATACATAGAGTGACACATCGTCACGCTAACGTCACATTCCCCCCAACCCCCTCCCCCTATTTTTGCGTGACGTACTTTACGAAGCTCCAGTTACGGAGATAGTTTACTAAGAATTTTTACCTCCTCTGCAAGCTTGAATAAAGAACAGCTTCGGTTTGTCCTTCAGCGCCGGGCAGTTGTCTTCGTTCAGTGTGTTCATTAGCTGCAGAACCGGCACAGTTGCTTGGTCAACACCGTAGATGACTCCCGGATCTCCGTGACTCAAAATGCAGACGACAACCGAATCGCTTCTTGCATGCTGCTCAGCCTTAGCGAATTGCTCCAGCAGAGAAAGCAAACCCTGCAACAATCCTTTTGTCACACCAATGGATAGCTGGTTCGGTTTATATTATCAAGAACGAATACAGAATAAAAGAATTCGGTCTCGGAAATATATCGGTCATTTTTGATGATGGGCAAATCCACACGAAAACGGGAAAATTCTTGCAGGCTTTGTCCTGATGATCATCTCCGATTTTGCTCAAATTTTGCATGTTAGTAGTAGTATCGTATCAGATAGGACAACCTTCCATGTAGCCCATTATTTTTTATAATAATATAATAATAATAATATCATAACAATAAGATATTATTATTTATTATACAGGGTGTCTCACGACACCAACGACCACTTCCCGACGAGACAAGCAAGCCCCAGAAACCCAGAACCCAAAAACCAAAGCCCAGGCGACCAAAGACAATGACCCTTCCCCCGGCGCGGACACAACCCAACAAAAAAAAAAAAACACACACCACAAAAAAGAAAAAAAAAAAAAACCCCCTCCACCCCCACCCAAAAAAAGCGCACCCCCCCCCCCCATCAAAACTAACCAACCCAAAAAAGACAAACTATATAAGTAGTTATTTATTATATTGGTATATAGTTCGTTCATATTGTAGCCTACATGTTTACAATTCATACCTGAGCAGTTTTATCTTCCACCACGATAACTTTGTATCCAAGTTGATGCCACAGAGCGTACAAATTGGCCGCGTCCACATCCGTGCCTTCGCGAAGTGGGTGTTTCATCTGAGGAAAATACCGATTGTTCACAATCAACGCCAAGCCCTTGGGACGGGCAAAGTTACTGTACATCTAGAACAAAACATACCAACGCAGACTGCTGCGTTACAACACCAGGGCTTGCACAATGGCATTTAACTCCTCCCGATCTTCAAAGTCTCTGTTGACAACTGGTTGTGCAACCGTTGACAACCAACGTCGATATGCATATGTACGTGCGTTGATAAACATTTTATTGTCGTCCGTCGTACGGCAAACGCATCTGGTCAAGACCCGAAAACAAGTGCTAAACAATATCTTGCACATACAGTACTATCATGGCAACCAACATATGGAGGAGTTGTGCAACCACTGACAACCAGCGTATGAAAATTGCGTAACCATGGCAACGGTTGCGCAACTGCCATAATATGTTGGTTGTCAACGGTTGCACAACTGCTATATGTTGGCTGTCAACGGTTGCACAACCAGTTGTCAACGGAGACATTGAAGATCGGGAGGAGTTAACCCCTCCATGATAATCTGACTGAGCTGGCCACAGGTCACAGCTACAGTACGTCCAGTTCTTAGCCACGGCGGTCGTGCAAGCTGGGGGGACGCACATACGGGTACGGGGGTCGTTGTGGCCAGACGGCCAGCTCAAATTTTGGATGGGGTTCCAAACACATACCCCAACAGGGTCAAAGATGATATGCCCACTGTCAGCACAATCAATCGGCTTGTTCCCAACGTAACCATCCCATTCCTCTTCTGAAACAAAATACCTCTATGTCACAGGAGGATGACCGTTTAACCCCTCCTCTATTTCGCAGGCCGCCGTGACCAAAATGCGACCCCTGACGACAAAATTGACAAAGTGTCCAAAACGCCATCGGAGGTTACTGGAAGCATCTTTGGAAATATAATATTGTTCGAAAAAATGCGACCAAAATGCTATCACATGCGATACAAATCAATACTATTGCGATCGCATTTTGGTCGCACTAGGTCGCATTTTGGTCGCGGCGACCTGCCAAATAGAGGATGGGTTAACCAGCTACGATATGCCCTCGCCCGCTAGGCCCGCGGGCTGCCCGGAATCAAAAGGAAGCGCTGGCGAAAACAGGAGAAAATTATTCATCCGACCGACGTTTCAGGCGGCCCGTGGGTCTAGCGGGCGAGGCCATATCGGAGCTGGTTCTGTGACCCCGGGTCCAAAATAAAATACCACCCTGCACAGCTCCGCATACTTTGCGCTTTTTGATAGGCCATCAACTTCTGCTGGTTTTGAGCGCTTTGTTCCACATCTGAAGGCACAACCCCATTCGATGGCTGAGGTTGTTGTGGTTCAGCACGTCGCTTTTTAGCTTGAGCTGGGACCACAGGCTCATTTACTGCTTGATCTTTCTGCTTGAGTTCGGCCAAATATGACGGTGCCAAATGGGATTCCAAGGCACGTGGCAGATGGTCGGGTTGGTCCGTTCCCAAAAGGCAGGCGTGAAGTTTTTCCAAGGTTCCTGGGTCTCCAAGTCTTTGCTTCACAATTTTCAACAGCTTGTCAACTTTTTCTGGTGTGGTTACCAAGGCCTGCGCATAACACAGAACTAATATACGCAGAATAGGACACGTGTACTACGGGCACGGTGTAACATCGGACACCAGCTGGGGTTGGGTATGCATGCGAAGTGTTGCCTGGATTGGGTTGTCAACTTTGTCCTTTTAGCGGGTTAGGTCACGCGCTAGACAGCAGGTCAAGAAAGCTGTCCCCAGAATTTTCCAGCCCGTTATGCCACTGACAATACAAAATATGTACATGTGGCACAACGGACACGTCTGTCCCTTACTCGGTAGGCCTACTCTACTCACATTCACTTGCTGGATATGATGCTCCATGATAAGGCGTTCAGCTTTCAGAGCTGACAACAACGTTTTCATGTCCACGTCATAGAAAAGCATGATGAGGCTATCCAAAAGTCCTCGTTGCTCATCGGGTGTGGACATGATTGACCAGTGGTGGATAAATGCTAAAATAAATTGCTGAAATAAAAAGGTTGCACAGTAAAGAGAAAGATAAAACACCAACACCACCATGCAAAAGATTTGAGGTACTTTTGAGGGAAAACACACCAACGAAACACAAGAACACAACAAGTTGAATTACAATTCAAATTCACAACTTTATGGACATTTCAGTTCACAACTTCCAGTTAGTACCGCTTCGGAAAAATATTGAAGGGCTGAAGGCTTACTACCTACATCGTAGGTATGTACGTACGTAACACACGTACACGGCATCAAAAGCACACACATACATAATCATAAGATACTGTGATCATTATAATGCACAATCAAAGGCAAAGCGCAAAACATAAAGCGCATAACTAATAATCAATGCAGCAGTAAAGTCTCCTACGACATTACACACCAGTAAGTTCGTTATTCACACCAGACGAATGTAGCCAATAATTTGATCACTGATCAGTGCATGGGCATTTGATTGGCCAGGCAATAAATTCACGGCCTACAATTTACAGCCAGAAGATAGAAGAGCAGTGCTTACGTAAGTACAGTACACTAAAAGAAAACAATAAGGCCAGCCAACTAGTCAGTGTTACAGAATAATTTCCAAACCAAACGCACAACAATGATCCACCAGTAATTGGAACGGGAGCATTTTCAATTGCAATACGGTCTATGCACAGGAATGAATGTACAATCAACAAATAAAGCACTGCCACTTTTGACCACACCACAACGCGTGACCTCAGCGTACACACAGGGTACTCCTACACACAGGGTACTGTGGGAAAAATTCGGACGTCGGAAAATTCAGCTTGGTCATCCAAGCTGTTCTGCATAGCGCACGTGACCAAGGTAGGATTACCCCCATGTCCGACTTTTACCCCAATACAGTACCCACATTCCCGCCTAGTATTCGCTACTTGCGTTACAATTCCAAAGTCGCCGCGAGTTAGCCCCAGCCACGGATATCTACGAGTTCACCCAGAGACGACGAATTATTTCGCTGCCCGGGTGAAACTGTGAGTTTGATGTTACGGTTAGTCAAGACCCAAGGCCACATCGTGACCATCCAAGAAATCATAGCGCAAGTAGCGAATAGTTGTTAGTTACCTCACCAACCTCGCAAAAACTTCGCTGCTCAAATGTTCTGCGCCTAATTATGTATTCTTGGTCTGCTTGCAAATCACGTGCGTTCGTCATCATTCCTGCCAGGGAAGAAGTAGAACTTTTTCCTGAGTCGCGAGCAAGGTTCCGGTACCTGCTTGTGACCAGAGGTGCTCTCGTACGCATCCGCTACTCGTCGGTTCACCTGAAACAGGACAACCAAAAACATAGCGTGCATGCGTCAACTACTACATACCGCAGTTACCATGGGGCTATCACTGGTAAATGCGGTATTTGCACAGCACAAAGCCCCGTTGAGAGGCCCCATATGGGGTTATGCACCGGTAAATACGGTAGGCGCCACACATATCATTGCATAGATAGGAATCAGTGTACGCTTGTGAAGGGGTGGGCTTAGAAAGCCTTTACAGCCCAAGGATTTTGATGGTATGCTGCTTGTTTCTAGGAACCAGCAGAGCAGCCCGTTGCAGCTTCGCCGCAAATTCAGGATAAAAACTCAGCGCATCTGGCAACACTTGCCAGGCTGGCAACCCCTATTCAGATCTGGCAACCCTCTTGCGCATCTGGCAACCCTGTCGCAGATTTGCTAACCCTTTATGCGCATAGATCTGGAAACCGTTTTGCTCATGTGGCATCCATTTTGCACATATCAGGCCAAAATTGTGCATGTGGCAACCCTATTGCAGGTCTCGCAATCCTTTTGCGCATCTCGCGTCTCATGTGCACTTTCGGGCGTGACCGTTTGCAAACGCTCGCGGGAAAATCTGCATCGTATGCTTTCTGCACACTCTTAGTATGAAATATCGATTATCGATCATGGGCGATCGGCTGATCACATCAAAAATCGAAGGGCTTCTGACCGCCCTTGGGCTTATAAGCTTTCGAATGAGCCATTGGTCGACGCTGTAGCTGCAAAACTGAGCGAGTGTATAGCATCGCACGCATGAACGCACGCATAAGCACCCTCCTTCTTACCACGGTCATCATCGAGAGCAAATCGTCGGCATAGGCCCGTGCAGCAAACACTTCACAAATGGCCTGGATGAGCCAGCTGCCGCGTACGGAATTGCGCCAGCTCACGTAGCCGGGAGTGGTGGCGTAGGCGATGAAGATGTCGGCCTCGGTGGGTATTTTCTGCCGCAACGCCGCCGCGTCCGTCGCGTCCAACTCGGCCAAATGACGAAGCACCGCGTCCACTGAATCCACGTCCCCTCCTCCTGTGGTTCCTGCGGCCTCGCCGTTGGTCGCTGCTGCCGCCGCGTCGATTCGGTCGCCGGGGTCGTACCGCTCTGCAAAAGAGTTACGCACTGCGTACGTATCATGGCAATAGCGTCCGATGCCAGTAGTAGTGTACGTAAACTACCGTATTTACCCATGCATAGCCCCGGGCTATGC
>JASAMW010005227.1:0-10664 GCA_030247985.1 Epsilonema sp. ZAB3_2
CATGCTCAGGTTGAATCATTGTGCAATTGTGCAATGTGCATTGTGCAATTGTGCAATCACGGCAAGCGTACTATCTGTACAGATAGAAAGGAGAACAATGTTAGAGGGTGCCTCTGTGGAAAATGCACCTTAGGCACCTTTTTTATGGTCCAGCAGCCGTTTTCCAAACATATTGAGGTTTCCGCATTACATTGCTGACCAGTTTGCCATTTAACCCCTCCTGTATGCTGAGCTGAGGTAGGCCCAAACTGCCCCCTTCGTGCCAGTCACTTTTTTCAAATTCTTAACATCATTCTACTCCATTTTCTTCATTGATTTCGGTTTGGGGCATGCTCCTTCGATATTTTGTGTCATGATATAGTCCAAAAAGAGGTAATTTTGGCTAATTTGATCATTTTCGTCAATTTTCGTGGTGTATTCATCAAGATATCTAAGGGGCATGCCTCAAACCGAAATCAGCGAAGAAAATGGAGTAGAATGATGTTAAGAACTTTTGAAAAAGTGACTGGCACGAAGGGGGCAATTTGGGCCTACCAGCAGCCATATCTCAGCATACAGAAGGGGTTAAATTCTAAACTGGTCAGCAACGTAATGCGTAAGTCTCAATATGTTTGGAAAACGGCTGCTGTACCATAATAAAGGTGCTAAGGTGCATTTTCACAGAAGCACTGATGCAACATTGCTCTCCTTTCTATCTGTACGGATAGCAGAGCATTGGTGATGATGAGTTCGTAAAATACCGTATTTACTGTTGCTTAGCCCCACCCCCAACATAGCCCTATATTGGCAAAACATAAAAAGTGCCCAATGCATAGCCCCCCCCCCTTCCCTATGCATAGGCCCATATATACTGTGGACTGTGGAGTACCTGAAGCTACCTATATAAACTGGTCATAAACTACCCATAGCCACTCTCAAGTCCCACATCAAGCTAAGATGCCTGCTTGGGGGTGTATTGTGCTAGAATAACCCTGTTTTGACCTCAATTATGCCCTAAAACACGTGCTTTGACCTAAAAAAATGCCTCTGCGCACCTCTCAAAACAAAAATGTCCCATGCATACCCCCCCCCCCCCCCCACTATGCATAGCCCCATATAGGACCTCTCAATTTTGCATAGTCCCAGTGCTGTGCACCGGTAAATACTGTAATACGTTTGCAATGTACATGGAATAGTTACTGTGCCGTCCCAAGTGTTGTTGAATATAATCGATCGTGACTTCCACAGATTTGTGATCGCTGGCGCCGAATTTCTCTTTCACAACGCAATCTCTGATGGTTCTCTCAATGTGACTCAAGACTAGGCATTCTTCGGGTCAATCAGATCGATCCTGAATTCCACGGATTTGTGATCGCTGGTGTCGAATTTCTCTTTCACAACGCAATCTCTGATGGTTCTCTCTTGGTTGCAGAAAACCAGATCAAGAATATTTCCTTCGTGCGTTTCCTCACGAACGTACTGATGTACGAGCCCAGTTGCATTCAAATTATCGAACAGTTCGCGCATGTCCTCATATTTGACGCCGGGACCGTTGTTCTTGTGGATTAGCGGGCGCTGCCCTTTGACGTTGTCCCATGTGCCGTTGTAGATATTGAAATCTCCGGTCACCACCGTTGGTACCGTGTCCTTTGCAAGAATGCCGAGAAGTTGCGCGAACCTGGCGTTGTAGTCGGGCAAGCTGGGGCAGTTTTGCGGCTTGTACACGCAGATTAGGCGGCAGAGCCGCGGCGCCCACGGTGTTTCCTCCAGCATCAGGTCAACTGCCACGCATTCGATGTCTCGATAAGCTTCGTTCAGCATGCGAACTCTTCTGGCTCGTACGCCTGGAATATCCTTGCGAACAATGATAGCCACCCCGCCGGCTCGTTTTGCGCTGTATCTGTCCTTTCTGAACACCTGGTAATCTCCAGTTGTCAGTGGCTGGTCTTTGGGAGAAAGCCAAGTTTCACATATGCACACTATGTCAAATGTCTGCTTTTCTAGCAGCTCACGCAGGGCCTTGGCCTTCCTCGTATGATAGATGGACTGAGCATTGAAGGATTTGACTTTCAGACTGACCGGTCCAAATTGCAGTGGAGGACACCCATTTGCCTCGCCAAGCAGCGTACGATGTATTGTGGCTGTGAGATTTTTGATATCTGTTTCTAGCTCTCTGTTTTCCTCTTCTTGTTCTTCGCTCCTCCATTGGGCTGTGAGCTGTTCTTCCATTAGCTGTAGATCCTGGCTGTAAAGTTGTATTCTCAAGCTCTCGATAAGAGCCTCTGGTTCTCTGAAAACACAGGTACTCGTATGAAGGCTTGGCACATTCCCTTAGCCAGAAAATCGTCTCCCAACTTGTGTACGAGATTACCTGCTTCTGTGTGGATTGTGATGAGGACAGTAACCTTTCCATTTCCATATTTTTCCGCGGGTGCCAGCTTCTTCAAGGCGAACCCCTGTCCAGACTCTGTCTAGTCTGTCCTGCAGCTCCTGTTCCACTTGATCTGCTGCTTTTATTAGATCCTTGTACTCTTCAACACATTCTATGTGCACACGCTGTGGACAGTAGTCAATCAGGCATTCGATCAGCGAATGTCTCCCGTCTACTTTATAGCTACCTTTTTCTATATATTTCAAACATTCCTTTTTATATTGGCAATAATAATAGCTTTTTTGGGCTTTTGCCATGATGAATGTCGATGAATATTGAAGTTACGTATTTTTGTTTCACTTCATTATTTTAGTCCGTTTTAGGCGTTAGGCTTCTTTTGCATTGCACAATAGTAAATGTGTCTTGTGTGTACGTTCTGGTTTTGCTGTCGCCGTGTGTGATGTATCACAGCGCCCTATTGCCCTGGGCAACCGCTAAAAAAGCTTTTGAAACTCAGCAATCGATTGATGTAGACTAGTTGTCATTTGCGATTATTTCAGTAGAATTTCGACATATCACATTTCCACATTCTTTTCCACATATTACGTTAGTAGATGTAGTAATGCCGATTCGTTGAAAAAACGAACGATAATATAGATAGCCTATGAAAACCTGGGGCGCAAAAATGTTTGCGAGCGTAGCGAGCCACCGGGGTCTAGGGCGGAGCCCCAGCCGCCGGAGGCTATGGGGGTCTGGGGGCGGAGCCCCTAGCGGGGGTCCAGGGGGCAGCGCCCTCTGGGAAAATTATTTTCAATTTTAAAAGCAGAATCTCTCATTTTCCAAGCATCAGAAACTATTCAAATCCAGCTTTTATTGCAATAAGTGACAGGTCCAGTATGCAAGAAGCCCGACATACGTATGCGCCATACCGTATTTTTGGGTGTATATCCCCCCTATTGTATATCCCCCCCCCTAGTGTATAACCCCCATTGGCAAAACATAAATTTTGTCCTTTGTATATCCCCCCCTGGTGTATAACCCCCCATGTACTGTAAGGTACCTAACCTACCTATGTAAGCTGGTCATAAGCTAGCTATAGCTACTCCTACACCATTCTACCATGCCTATAAGCTTAGCTGAGCATGTCTTATACTAGAATAACCCTGTTTTACCCGCGATTATGCCCTAAAACACGTACTGTTGACCTCAAAAACATGCCTCTACACACCTCTCAAAAAATAAATTTTGTCCTATGTATATCCCCACCCATTGTATATCCCCCCTAGTGTATAACCCCCCATTGGACCTCTCAATTTTTGTATACCCCCATGGGGCTATACACCCAAAAATACGGTACATACCTATGCGCGTAATCAAATCAGTACATCATAACCTTCCTAACCCTGTACATAGTAGACACGACAGAAACACATGGGAAAGGCCGATTATGGCGGTTCTAGCGGAAATCGAGCCCATCTTGCATGCGCCCATGCAACCAGGTGCAAAAGTCAGGTGGAAATTTTGCGCCCCTAGCCGCCCAAATTTGGGGCGCAAAAAAATTCTTGGGGCGCAAAAGCGCCCCTTGCACATATCTATCTATAGTCTGGCCAATAGCAGTTGGCACCTGGACTCAAGGCGAGTTGCGTAGTTTGCATAAGTAGGAGTACACGAAGCGTGGACAGAAATCCGCAATTGTAAATCTATTTTACGCAACGCGCCTTGAGTCCAGGTGCCAACTGCTATTGGCCAGACTATAGTATCTATGTATAGCCCTGGCAGTTGTAATCATTAGAGGTCTCATGGCGCGTTCACCAGACGTCCGTACGGACGTACGTCCGACGTATCTACATACATGAACCATGTACCCCCAGATCGTCCGACGTATTTAGGAGTACACGATTCATGTATATAGATACGTCGGACGTACGTCCGTACGGACGTCTGGTGAACGCGCCATCACGGGTACCCGGAACCCGGACCCGGAAAAACGCGGCTTTTTTGCTACCCGGACCCGGAATATAATTTGTAACATTGATTCCATGCTTTCAGGACGAAATAACCCTCTCCACAGCCGCCGCGGCCGACTCAACTGCAAATCCCCAAACACCGACGACCCTGCCGCAAAGTCCATCTCGCGCCGAGTTGCTATTAGCGAAAACGCCGTTCGAAGACGACGAACTGTTTCGTCGCGAGTCGCCAGGCTGCGGAAGTCCATCCGGGGCTGGTGGCGGGGGCTTGGCGGCGGCGCTGGGTCGGGCTTCGATGCGCGGCTGGCTCAAATCCTTCCAGAACACCCCGGTGTCCCGATGGAAGCAGCGCCTGGTGGGCAGCGAAAGCAGTCCGACGGTTGTTTCGACTTCGTCCGCGAATAATTCGCCGGTGTCTGTCGGCGGCAATACGACGGAAGATAGGGAGAGCCTACTGTCGGATGGAGAAACGGCAGGAGGTAAGGGAGGCTGGAGGGATTTCGATTTGGGTAAACTGGTGAAGGTGATGTTTCGGAAAATATGAAGTTGTTCTCGGTCTACCTAACGGAGTTTACCTATACCTCCCAACCATGGGGGAAATCTGTCCAACCAATGACGGGTTTTACCCCCCCCCCCCCCCCCCCAATCTTGCCAAGGTTGTGCGTGACGGATAGAAAGGTAGAAATATCCCGAGATGTACATTTTCTAGAGGCATGTTTTGAACTGGGGGTGACACCGCCCCAGGGTAGGCCAGATTTATCCCCGCGCTACCCTACTGTATTTATCATTTTTTTCTTCAGGCGCGATGCCCCTACCCAGCCTCAACCAGCTGTGGGGTTAACCCTCTTCGAAATCCCAGGTGTCCGCCTGTCCGTAGCCACCCGGCGGACGGGGTTTGCCCCGTCCGTAGACGGGGTTTGTTTCTGAAGAAAATAACCTATCTCCAAAGTTAGCTGTTGCTCGACTGCGAATTACTTTCTTTTCTTCAGAAACAAACCCCGTCTACGGACGGGGAAAACCCCGTCCGCCGGGTGTCTACGGACAGGCGGACACCTGGGATTTCGAAGAGGGTTAACCCTCTTCGAAATCCCAGGTGTCCGCCTGTCCGTAGCCACCCGGCAAACCCACCCCGTCTACGGACGGGGTTTGCCGGGTGTCTACGGACAGGCGGACACCTGGGATTTCGAAGGGTGTTAAGCGCGGTTTGAACGGGGAGGGGTAAGAGTACCCCACGATAGGGCGGATTTGCCCCCACGCTACCCTGCTGTATTTTCCGTTTCCTTTTCTTTCAGGCGCGATGCCCCTCTCGCCCAGCCTGAACCAGCTGTGGGGTTCTGCGAGCGCGATCCGCGCGCGCGTGGGTGACGTCATGCAGAAGCAGCAGCCGCACATCGCCAAGCTGCGCAGCGGCGTCAGCTCCGTCCTGCAGAGCTCCAGCTCGGTGCTGCATCGCAGTCTGAAGGGGAATGCGATGGAGAGCCTGGGCAGTCCGCTTCGGGGCTCCTGGAGCTCGCTCAGTCTGGAGGGGGGCGGAGCACCGCCCGGCGTCCTGGAAGAATATTTGCAGGTGAGAGTAGTGCGCTACACACGGAGCGAGTAAACTCACGGGGAATTCCCCGTACGTATGCGATGAAGCATAGGGAAGCCGGTGAATTCACCGTGAGTTTGAAACTCACCGTCGTGTGAACACGTGAGAAAAATTTTGCGCTTGGGAGCAAGTGAGAATGCTCTACACAAAAAATAAAACTCGAAGTTCAAACTCGCCGTCGAATTCACCGTGAGTTTACTCACCACGTGTGTAGCCCACTAGTGAAAAGGTTGGCGCTTCATGGTTCAGTCACATTGGTAGGGAAATGCGGTCGGCGTACGCCCGACGTATCCGTGGTTTACGTAATGCAAAAAATAGGGGGGGGGGGAGGGGGTTGCGGCGAATGTGACATTAGGGGGAGGGGGTACGACACATGTGACGTATTTTATGAAGCTCCCCTTACGCGCGCCAAGCTATCATGGACACGCCGAGCGTACGCCCAATGCGAGTCTCCAATGTGAATTGGCTGTGATGCCGCGTTCACAAAACGTCCGTATGTCCGCACAGCCTTTGCAGCATGGAAGTTCCTCACCACCTACTGGTTTAGCATGCTACTGGCTGGTGTGCACCTACGGTACGTTGATTGGTTCTATTTATTTTTCAGATATCGCGTGCCGGCGGTGGAGACACAGATTCTCTGAAGGATGAACGAGGCAGCATGTGGATGCGCGGAGGCGTCGAAGACGTCAACTTCGACTCCTTTCGCTCGGACGACCCGGCGTTTCAGGTACTATAGTACAAATTATAATTCTAGGACCCATGTATTATTTATCTCGAGAACTACGCGACGTAGAGCAAAGCGGTCAAAACTTCCACGGATAACTTTAGCTCGCCTCTCCAATAAAAAAAACCGTTTGATTCTATCTGCTCTCAGTGTCGAGATCTCGCCAAATTCCTTCAGCACTGAAATCGTGTCACCTTTCGGCAGACGCTAAATTACGCAAACCACGACACCCTACGACCCTGTACGCCCGATGCGCATTTTCATCGTCTTCATCACGTATGCTTATTTCTGCCATTTTGATTTTTCGGGAGTTTGCGAGGTTTAGAATTGCCCAATGGTCCACGCCCGATTTGGCGATTTTAGTACTGAAGAAATTTGGCGAGATCTCGACACACAGAGCAGCTGGAGACAAACGGTTTTTTTTATTGGAGAGGCGAGCTAAAGTTATCCGTGGAAGTTTGACCGCTTTGCTCTACGTCGCGTAGTTCTCGAGATAAATAATACATGGGTCCTAGAATTATAATTTGTACTTTATTTTGCACGAGTTGACTTGTCAGTTTTTCCAGGTCGGCCCCAACTCTTTCAGTCTTATGGCCAGCCGAAACATCAATGTCACGAGTTCATCCAGGGACGACGAATCTTTTCGTCACTGCGTTATGGGAGCAGTTTGGGTGAACTTGTGACTTTGAGGTTTCGGCCGGAAATAACGCTGAAGAGGGGCGGGGCGATTTGAAAAAAGGGATATGCGAGCACGTTCGACATAATAACTCATCTCGTCGATACATACGTAATGTACAGTATGTGCACAAGTGTAGGCTACATACTGCATGTACATGTAGTACATTTAGGAAGTGGCCATTCGTGGCTTAGTGGTGCAGACAGCTGTCCGTCCCTGACCTCTCGGGTTCGATTCCCACACGCGCCTTTCTTTTTTCCTTACATGTAATGAGGACCCCATCGTGGCTTAGTGGTGCAGACAGCTGTCCGTCTCTTACCTCTCGGGTTCGATTTCCACTCACGCCTTTCGTTTTACTTACATGTAATGCACATAAAAGGTCCCCATCGTGGCTTAGTGGTACAGACATCTGTCCGTCCCTAACCTCTCGGGTTCGATTCCCACACGAGCCTTTCCTTTTCTTTCTTTCAGCTGAGTTCCGGCGAAACCGGCAGTTTCATCTCTTTCGACTACTGGGAACAGCAGGCCTCCGTTCCTTGCACCTACAACGCTCTGGCAGAAGTCAGCCTGTGCACGGTGAACCGATGTCCCTCCTGCAACGCCTTAATCTACGACGAGGAGGTGATGGTGATAACGCAGAACAGGATGGAATAGTCCTTAGCGCGGCTGTGGTCTATTAAGAGACGCTAGGACAAGAGAAGCAGTCTGAAAAATTGGGCAGCCAGTGCGTGAGTCGAACACGCAGCGCAGTACCACGGGATTGCGCCCCTCTTAGCGCACGTCCCCATCTGACTGCACAGCTCAATTTCTCAAACTTCCACTCTTGTACCTACTACCTACTGGGCTCCTGAACGCTCTTTTAAGGTTATGGTGGGTTGGGCGGCGGACGAGAGCAACCTGAACAGTCGCTGTCCTTTCTGTCAGAAACCCTACGTGCCGGTGTTGACTGTGAGGGTTAACCGTTACCGACGGGAGCAGCGAGAGGTTAAGAAGGAGGAGGAGGAGGAAGAAGGACAGGGAGTGGATAAGGAGGACAAGAGTGCGACGGCGTTGCAGCTGCCGAATAGATTGGCGCAATCTTGGTACACGCAGCAGAGGAGCAGTTTGTCGAGAAGTACGACGAGTTTGTGCCCGTCCGCAAAGAAAGAAGGTACGTATCGTAGGGTAGGGTACCATGGGGTAAACCCGGACATGGGGTCTGGCCACACCTTATCTTTCAGGGCTCCCTGTCTCAGCAACTAATGGACCGATTGAGACGAATAATACATCAATCGATTCCTTGGACTCTCCTCTTTCTACTGAGCTAATTTGGTTCATCGCTTGCTGAAACAGCAAGTTCAAAGGAGCTTACAGTACGGATCTGCACTAACTAGCACCACACAAAAAATAACTCAGGATCTAGCCAACGTAGCGCAAAGCGGTTAAAAATCTCTCGATAAGTTTCAGCGGGATTGAAAATAAAAAAAACCGCATGCGTCTACGTGCCCTCTGTGTCGAGAAATCGCCAATTTCCTTAAGTACTAAAAATGTACACTTTTTTGCATTATTCAACATAACTGAACAAGCCGCAAAAATTTTTTCCTTAAAACTAGCCTATCCTATGTAAAATTTGGCGTAGATTTCAATAATAGTATCGTTGATCCAAAAAATTTAACCCCTACCCAAACATTTTCAAAAATATACAAATTTTGCAAAATTATATACTAGGGGTTAAATTTTTTTAAAACACCGATACTGTTTTTGAAATCTACACCAAATTTTACATAGGATAGGCTACTTTTAATGAAAAAGTTTTTGCGGCATTGTTCATTTATGTGGAATAATCGAAAAAAGTGTACCTTTTTAGTATATTTTCAGTACTTAAGGAAATTGGCGATTTCTCGACACAGAGGGCACGTAGACGCATGCGGTTTTTTTTATTTTAAATCCTGCTGAAACTTATCGAGAGATTTTTAACCGCTTTGCGCTACGTTGGCTAGATCCTGAGTTATTTTTTGTGTGGTGCTAGTTAGTGCAGATCCGTACTGTAGGTGGCCGGGTTTACTCCATGACTGGGGTGTGTAGCTGTGTACATGAATGCCTGCGTACATACATACACACATACTGTACGTACGTACATGCATAGTGTAGCGTAGGCGTTGTCTGTGGTACAAAATGCGCATTGATGTAAGTTCCATTTGCAACTCATTGGCGAATCGAGAACATCAGTTGTGTTTTCTACAGGTGCTCAAACGACGACCAACACCAACGAAGCCAAGACCACAGTTGCCACTCAAAATGATCCATCATCACTCCCCGACAAAGCTTCGCTCGACAACAAAGATCAAGAACTCATAACAAAAGAAGAAAAAGAGGTCACTACACCCACATCATCTTCCCGTCCCTCCGTTGTGAAGAGGCTGTTCACAGAAGAATGCTCTGAGGCGGATAAGACGACTGTATCATCCCCAACGGATAAAGAGCCTCCGGGCATTGTAGTGGAGGATACTTCATCTCAAGAAGAGGATAGCATCGTTAATTCTGCAGCAGAAGCAAAGTTGATCAAGGAAGGAGACACCACCAGCCTTTCCGTACCTTTCCTATCGCCTCTGGTGCTGCGTAAGGAGTTGGAGAACGTGTTAACCTTGGATGACACAGCGATGGACACGTCGTCATTTATGGACAACCATCCGATTTTGTACTGGAATCTGCTCTTCTTTTTTCAACGCCTCTGCGTCCCGTCGCATTTGACGCAGTGGATCGGAGACCGGGAAACGGGGGATAATTTGGGCCGGAAGACGAAGGTGCTGGTGCGATGCGTCTACGATTTGCCCGAGATGCATGAAGTGAAGGCGGCGAAACCGCTCTATTTGCGACGGGTGAAGCAGGAAAAGGAAGCGGCTGACAGGTGAGGCGAGTGAAGGAAAGGGTAGTGTGGGGTAATTCGGACCAATTTCAGTTTGTTCTGAAGGTGGTAGGAATGCGAGCGTTGGAAGGCTGCTGATAATAGATTTGTTTGTTATTCGCCCGAAGGAGACGGTAGGGTAGTGCGGGGTAATTCGAGCCAGGGGAAATTCCGGGTATACTTCTTGGGGTTCACACGGCCTTTTAGGTCGGAATTACCCTTGCTTACCCTAATTGCCCCGAGAATCACATATTTCTGTTCAAATTGGTGACGTATACTTACTGCTACCACCTATGTAGGGTATTGTGGGGTAAACCCGGTCATGGGGTACAGCCGGCCACCTAAGCTTCTTTGAACTTGCTCTTTCCACAGCAAATGATGAACCAAATAGCTCATTCGAAAGAGGAGAGTTCCGAGGAATCGATGGATTGATATAATTATTGATCTCAATCGGTCCATTGGTTGCTGAGATATC
>JASAMW010005230.1:0-17551 GCA_030247985.1 Epsilonema sp. ZAB3_2
TGCTGCGTGGTGCTTCTCGTAATTTTCGCTTGAAATAAGTTTCGATGTTGCAAAGCTGCTCTTTTTTGTCCGTGCCACCGACCAGAGCCTGCGATCTTCTCTCAAGATGCGCGCGCCGTCTTGTGCCGTGGTTATTTGTCAAATCTTGCTCATATAATCGTTTGTGCTGCACTGCTTCTTGTAGACGAAACAAGACGCCAGCCAGCCATATGTAAGCTTCAGCTGGCTGGGCTCGAAGTCAAGCGCGATGGAGAATGGGTGAACTTTATCAAGTTTGGTGAACAATAACCTGAACCAATTCTGTCTGTGACGGCCATCGTCGAACAACAGGGAGTGTGGTGTGTCGGCCGTTCGACCACGATGCTGAGGGAGGGGGTGGTGCAAAATCGAGGGGAGCACCCCATTGGTCCAGACGTCAACTTCAACAGTCCCAGTCACAGGTCATCCCAGGATGGATCCTTCTTTCAGGTAGGTGTGTGCGCCCATTTTCTCATTTTGGTACTCGATGTACTGTACGTATGTATGTAATAATGTACATGTGTACTACTCGCATTCACTCATCTCAGCTTATTGCTCCGTGCGACTACGGGTACAAACAAAGCGCATCGCATGTGAAGCATTTTTGGGGGCGCGCCCAGAGGCCGCACCCATTCAAGATAGCGGTGAGGAAAAGCGCTTAGCATAGGCAGAGGTGAACGTCTGTCGGTCGGTCTGTCTGTCCACCCGAAACTATGTATGTACATATGCACTGAAGATAGAACTGTGTGTGTAACAATTCAGCCCAGAAGGTGCACGCTAGATTATAAAGCCGATTCCTTGGCGCGCGTTCAGACAAACTTTCGCGGAAGGCGGAATAACATTATGATATTCTCGAGCTGTTCATAGTTATGCATGTCTACTAGCTTAGCTACGTATTACACATCATATGCTACTTAAAGGCTTCCTATGCGCCTTTTATGCTGTGCTACGTACGTACTGTACATGCTTCCAAGTACATACAAGCTCGATGGGCGCAACGCCACCAGCTTTGCATGCAATGCAAGGAGGATAGAAGAAACGAACGTTTTATTTTATAGGGCCGATGTACAGTATGTGCAATAGTACAGCATCTTGCCTACGCTCGTCTATAAAAGAAGTAAGGACACTTACATAACGGCAGAATAAGCGAAAAGATTGATGAGATTATGACTCGCGGATGATTTAGCTAAAGCCACAATCTAAACCTGAGAGAGAAGTAAGCTCTGCTCTTTCTTGGTCATTGTACGCTTTTTTACATGGCCTTGCACGTTTGTACGATTTGGATTTTGTACTATTCTCGAAAAAGGTTGCAGAAAAGAGTGCAAGTACTATGCATGTATGTACATACATATGCGAGCTGACAGAGATTGCAAGTATGTGCATGTGGAAGCTGACGGAGGCTACAAGTGAGGTACTGTAGGTGGTAGGTTAAGGTACGTACAAAGTCCTGGATGCTATGAATATGAATGCATCACGTGACAGCCTTGTGTATTTTTTCATTCAATAGCTTAATAAGGAAATGATGCTAAAAGGAATGTTTTTTTAATATTTTTGAGAGGTGCGCGGAGGCATACTTTTTTATTTAGGTCAAAAGCACGTAATGTGTCAAGAAATGTCTGCAATGAACGCACATTTCGAGTCAATCATATCTGTATAGAAATTACACAGCCAGTTCGTTCCCCGCGCCCCCATATATTTTCCATCTTGGAAAATATACAACAATGGTTAGCAGCAACGATGGAAAGTTATTGTGAATGGCGTAGCCAGCTCTTGGCACAAATGGGCAGAAGGCTTTTTGGGTGGCCTTGTTGTTGATGAGTAATCCTTGTTGATCTCCAGCGGCCTGAACTGCTGCCAGTCTGAATGTACATATGTGCATAAATAAATAGTAGTGTTATGTGCGTACGTACCACATGTGACCATTGCGCTAGAAGCGAGCGTGGCCAAGAATAAAAGTGTACTGCTCGCACACTCACCATTGTTCGCTTCTTAATCGTTAGTTCGAAAAGTCTCCTACTTACTAGTTGCTGCTTGGACAGGGCTGTCTGTCTCTGTCGCTGTGAAATAATGTGGCGTTTGTTTTTTGACGGACAAAGGCGGCGTCCTCAGCACTTTTTTGCCCTCTTCGCCCTAGAAACCTGAACAACTCTTCATTGGAGGCCTTAGGTCGTCTTCGCACATTCCTCCAACCTTTTCTTTCCATACCGTGTGTTTAGTCGAAAGAGCGAAGAGAGCGGAAAAGGTCGCGCAATGAAGCATGTAGATAGATATTGATCTTGTTCAAGGTACGTACAGATATACAGTAAGCTTTTGAGGGGGTGTTCGCCGCGCTAGAATTCAATACGCACGGCATGTTTATGTATCGCATAAGTACACTCTGCTCATGTCTGTACGAGTACAATACGTAGGGCAAGGGCGGAATCATGCTCGATTGGCAGCAAGGACGGTTGGTTAGCCGAGAAATAATTGAAAATAGAAGGAGCGAGCGAAGTACATACATACGAGTATGTTACGTACATGTGTGTATTGCATACACATGCATATTGAAGGAGAGTTTGGTCCCTTTTTCGTTCCGTCTGCTAATTTCATGTGACAAACTGCCATTTCGGCCAAGGACAAAGTGGCGTGGCAGCAGGCAGGCTGAGCTGTCTCTTGAAACCTCATCCCCGTCCTGTCCTCATCTCACTAAATTGGTTTTTTCTTCTCGGATTTCCTTCCTTTCTGGCTTTGCCGGCTGAGCTGCCGAAGAGAGAAAGAAATAATTTTCAAAAACCTAATTGATTTGAGGCCCCTTATCTTTGCTTCGAACGAGAGTAATACTAATCTCCAATCTGCTAGCGTACCGTACCTATCCGTACTGTATCCTCTTCAGTTTACTGTATGAATTGAGAAAGGCGTGTGTGCGTGTGTTGCAGGATGACGCGGTGGATATGCATCTGATCCTGGACTTTGAAGATGGCGGCGTGGTGAAGCATCGCGGCGGCGGTCTCATGGATTTCGTGGGCCTAACGACGAGCGCAGAAGAGCGTCGCACGTCGGTGCTCAGCCGATCCTGGCTCAATCGGCGCCAACACCACGCGGAGCAGCAGTGGGCCACCGACTTCGACGCCAATATCGCGGAACTGGACTTCGATCAGGTGGCCACTCGCGACATCCTTGCCATCGGCGCCGCCTTTCCCGACGTGGACGAGGAGGAGGAGGAGGCGAAAGCGGGTGACTGCTGGAACAACTGCAGTCGCCAGCAGCAGCAGCGCATGGCTGCGAGCGTGGACAGGCTGATGCAGCTGCAGCGTCGCTCCCTGATGCAGAGCTCCTGGGACCTGTCGCTGTCCAAGAGCGCCAGCCTCTTCTCCTCGGTCGGCGCAGGCGACGGAGAGGCGGAGGAGCTGGCGGAGATGCTGGGCGCTTGCGTCCCGCCCTCCTTCATCTCCACGGACAGTCTCGACTTGAGTCTCTGGGCAGTGGAGACTGAGCACCTGAAGACCGTGTGCGCCACCAAGAAAGCCGACTACGTCCTCACCTACGAACAGCCCGCAGCAGCTGGAGGAGGCGTGCTGCAGGACAGTCACTACCGCGACGCCTATCTGAGCAACGCCTGCGCGGAGGACGAAGGAAGAAGAGAGCAGGCCGGCTTCACCACCTGGGGCCGCATACGACGCTCCTACCAGCTGTCGCCTCAAACCGCTGCTGCCACAGAGGAGGGGAAGAGCCAGAGCATGCCGAATATCTGCGGGGCGGGCGAGGGACTGAGCAGCGTGGTCTGCGGGGAAGAAACGGTGCCCATCTACCAGTTGTCAGACAGCGCCAACTCTTCGCGTGGCGAGCGAAGCAGCTTCAACCCTTCGCCTGTCACAGGAGGGGTTTCTCTGCTGAAGATGTACAAGAACAAGCTGAGCGTGATGGGCGGAGCGGGCGAGGGGTTGGTGAGTCCGCCGGTGGGTGTACAGGAAGAGAATGCGATGATGATGATGATGGACGATTCTTCTGGATACGCCACGGGAGGAGGGGGAAACGGAGGGGGCGCAGCGACGACGACGACCACAGAAGAAGACGGAGGAGAGCGGGAGACTGTGGCGCCACCCGCCGACTACGAGTACGCCGAATTCTACGTGAACGGCCGCTACATTGACGTGAATCACAACGAGATCGGCTTCGTTCCGCCGGATACGCGCGGAATCCAGGGATCCGTGGGGGCCGCCACGGCGGAAGATGCAGCAGCAGTGGCGAGGGAAGAGGAAGCAGGAGGAGGAGGGAAAGAAGCCGCACCACGGGTACTACCGCAGCAGCAGCAGTTGCAGCTGAGCAGAAGTCAAAACCGATGGGAGACGCTCGCCGTCCTCTCACCCCGCAGCCCGCCATCGAAACCCCCGCGTACATTCGCCTCCCTTCTGCAAGAGAACGGCGAGCCTGGGACGGAGGCAGGTACGTAACCTATCCTAACCGCTTACGTGTATCCTGCAGTAACACGTAGGGCACTGTGGGGTAAACCCGGCCCGGACACCTAACCTTTTCTGAAGTTGCCGTTTCAGCAAATGATGAACATGGTAGCTCATTTGAAAGAGGAGAGTGCAAGGAATCGATTGGTAGAATACTTGTCTCAATCGGTCGTATGGTTGCTGAGATATACTAGGTGTCCGGATTTACCCCCGTGTCCGGGTTTACCCCACAGTAGTAGCCTACTTCATCGATCGGTGTCGTTCCTTTGCCGTTACCCATGTTTATACATGCCGATACAGTAATTCATTATTTCAAGGCGTGGAAAATTACGGGGACGAGGGCCGGCTACGTCTTCTTCACCTTCCGAAAGGTAGGAAGACGACGGTAAGGGACACCTCCACCCAGATTCCTGTTCTCGTCGTGGACAGATCAGTGCAGACGAGTTGTTGGGACACTGGCAAACTTCGGCCTACCATTCCCCTGTTCCGAGCAGAATTTGCGAAGAAAGGAGGAGAGGAGGAAGAGGAGGAAGGAGCGGAAGAAGAGCGAAGAAAACGGAAGGAGGCGGCGGGAAGATTGGAGTTGGATTTCCTCAAAATGCCATTCGATGTTCCGGCGCTGTTTCCACACGTCCAACCCTTCCCTGCATCTTTGCTCACGGCGTCAACAACCACATTCTCTTGGCCAGAGTCAAAAGAGGAAATGGCAGGAGGGAAGAATCCAGATCCGCTGTCGATCTTGCGTGAAGGCGCGTCAACGTTCAGTCGCCTGTCTGGCGCCACCAGTCGAGATCAGCAGTTCCTATTGGGCTTGGGGCAGACGACGGGAATGCCGACGCCTCCAATTATTGCAGAGGTGAAAGAGAAAGAAGAAGGCAAGAAGGAGCAGCAGGGTATGGAGGCGGATCGGGACGATTCGGGTCTGGGTTCCAGTGGGCCGAGTCACATCCAGGACTGGGACTCGCTGGCCACTCTGCTGCCGAAGGAGGTGGTGCAGGCTTGCTCCTTCTTCAAGCAGAACAGTCAGCTGCTCAACCGCAGCCAGCAGCAACAGGGCCAGTTCAGAGCAGACGACGACTACTGCATCGACAAGCCGCGTCGACCAGCGCAGACAGCCGCCAGCTACGGATGCGGAGGATACTATCAGCAGCAGAGACCACGCAGCCAGCAACCGCCAGACGGATGTCAGAGGAAGAATACTAAGGGGGCGACATTGGAAGGCGCCGGAAGCTGGTTCGACAGTATCCGAGAAGAGTGGGAGGAGGGAACGGCGGCCTCCGTGGGCTGTCTGCATCGCCCGGCCACCTGCCCTCAGGCTATGAACGGCACTGGAGGCGGCGGCACCAGGTGTCGCCAATGCAGCTCTTGCCCGTCGCCGGAGAACGTGCGGCACTACTACCACCACATCCACCACTACCACCACTGCTGTCATCAGCGATGCGCAGATCAGGAGGAGAGTAGCGGCGGCGGTAAGAACAACAAGGCGAAAGGACTGAGGCACTGGCGCCAGCAGCAGGACACAACCAGTGACATCATGAGTGGCAGCGAAGATAGCGGCAGCAGCAGTATTGCTAGCAGCTACCTAGACGAAGAGGGGGAAGGCTGGAGAGGGTTGCAACAGATGAAGAAGAAACGCCGGTTCTTGTCCCTGCAGAGTATGAACAACAGCTTCCTCGACTGCAAAGAGGAAGAGAAGGGCAGGCGGAAGCGACAGCTGAGCCTGTCTTCTGCAGGCCCGGGGGTTCAGGCCTGTGCCACCTGTTTCCGCGTTCGATCGCCCAGTATTCCCTCTGCGCCTCCTCTCTGGGCACTGAAAGCACAGGATCCGAAAGTGAAGGAGGTCTTCTGCGACTGTCAAACCAGCGATATCCTCGAGCAGGAGGAGAAACAAACGCCGACGGTACCACCGCATCCAGCGAAAACGCCGCAGCTATCAGGTATTTTTTTATGGGGGGAGGGGGGAGGTCATTGTATATTATATCATCTACTCTAGCATACTTAGTACGAGTATGTAGGTGTGCAACACACTTACTCATAGTACGCAAGAGTACATGAACTCTGTAGCCTACTGCATGTACATACGTACGTACAGTATGTTGTGTAGCTGTGCAGTGTTTAGTGTCTATGTATGTAGGCTATGTATGTATAACCTTAGCAGCGTCGGCTGTACGCTCGAATGTGATACAGATGGTGGGTTTTTGTTTCAGACGAGGAGATGGCGCTTCTGAAAACTGAGCTGTACCATCAGAAAAAGCGTAAGTTTGAGCGAATCAGTTTCGAATAATTGCGAATCCCTGACTTACTATTTTGAGGGCAGCCGGATTTGCGCCCCTTTTCCCCTTCTGTTGGCGATAATATCTTTCTGTGAAAAAAGGCCCGATACTTCTGCCAAAATCTAAGCTCTTGGCTCTTATTTCTTCCTTTGCATTCGTTTACAAAAAGCTGGGCACCCCAGCTGTTTTTGTTGGCAACGCTACGGTTTGGAGGTTGCGGGACTGGGTTACATATTATACGACTGTACGAACTAGCAGAAACGCTTCCAACTTATTGCCTAGAGCGGCGCTAGAACGGCAGTTAAAAGTTAGTAGTCGGGAAGCACTCTTACGAGTGTGTACATACATCATTAGCAAGAGTAGGAGCAGAAGGTAACGTTAGCTGGTCGAAGCTTTACCTTGGCTAAAAGCGGGATGATAGGTGGGTATGCCCGGGGCCCTATCTACTACGTACTTTGTGTATGTACACGTATTCTACTGCGTTGATCCCGCTTGATCTGTGGGCGTCATGTGGCCAGTGACGTGGCTCCTATGTGGAGGAAGCAGCCTGAGGCACAAGAATAGGGATAGGAGGAGAGGGAAATAGAAAATGAGGGAGGGAGAATAGCGTTGGTTGGTGTTTATGCTACTGGAATGAAATGATGTATGTTTGCGCGAAAGAGTGGGGGGACGGGGACTATGGAGGCCAGTAAAACTGTTGATTGTAATAGGCTAAAATAAAATGGCGGAAGAGGGGTTGTCTCGGCTCTTTGCCTTTGGTTCTTCGTAAAAGTTGGTTGGTGATTCGCTCTAGCCTGCTGGTTATTTGCTTATCTTTGTAGCTATGGCAAATGTGTTAGCGATGGATCTGTATGTAATGTAGCATGTTGGTATGTTGTTTATTGCTATGGCATTGGAGGCAGAAATGTTTCTGGCTGTGTTTCAGGACTAGTCAAGTCTGTGGTTGAGGCCTGTGATGTTTTGGTGTCCGAATGTTCCGCAGCTAACAAACAATCCGCTTCTGGGATCAGTGAGGTAAGTAATTATGTACGGTGTCACGCTTACTATTCTGCATGCATAAATGTGGTACTATCGATGAATATGCTACGTTCTGTGTACTGTATGTACCTACCTACTACGAAAACTGGTTTCCAAAGTGAAATTTCTTTGATGTGTCATTCGATTTTGAAAGAGTCCGAAGTCCATGATTGATTTATCTGCTTTCTGCTCATGAACGAACATGAAAGCTCCGGTGGAAAAGGAGCAGGGCTACGAGTGGAGAAATTGTACATTTCTTTCTTTCTCGTACTTTCTGAGGGCAGATTAGATTGCTTCTCGTGCGTATTGATTTTCCTCCTTGTGACTCGCTCTTCCGATGAGGGACGAGATAGTAGTGGCATAGCAGACAGGAAGTGGGCTTTAGCGTTCAGCTAGCGAGCAAGCATACCCACCCCATGAAGAAGGCTTGTCGTTGTGCATCGGCACAATTTATGAAAGTCCAACCAAATGGGATGAGGGAAAAGGAGAGAAAGAAAGGAAGCACGCCACTGCAGCGCATACACAGTAGTAGGATTATGGTGGGCGTTTTGCTTTTGCTGCCCAAGAAATTGATTTTGGCACAAGCTAAGTAGGTACAACACGCTTTCTCATGATAAAAGTGGGGGAAGGGAAGATGCGCCATGCCATTTCGATGCAATGCGGCGCTTTTGGAATTGGAGGCGGAATACATAAATATTTTTGTTTGCGTCTCACTGACTCGTAAAACATGAGGCGTAACATGTGGGCAATGCTGGCGTAAATGAACATTAGCATGTCCAACATGCTTTTCTGATTATTCCTAAGGATGATAGATAGATAAGCGGTTTTTTTAAAGCGCAGCTCGGAAGCATGAATGTAATCTTTAGAACAATAGCATCCGTAGGAGGGGGATGGATGAGGAAGCTAATATGGCGGCTTGAACATTTAGCGATGCGTACGTACATGTACGTATTACTGTACTGTAACAACGGCAAATGCCATGCGTGGGTGCGCAACAATACAACACGGTCAAACAAAGTTATGTATGTATGTACTGCACTCGCTGCAATTCGTTGTATGAAGAACGTATTGTATACCCGGTGTTGCTTTGCAGGTGGAGTGTGAAACCGGTGTGATGCGAGTGGTGCGGAGTGTGTTATGTCCAGCTGTCTTCCTATTGCTGAAGGATGGTCTGTTGCCCAGTACAGATGTGTGGAACGTCATCCACTTCTCCACCGCTCTTGGTAAGCACTGTAAAATGTACACGCGTCACAAAATCTGTGTATTCAGTTTAGTAGTACATTCATGCATGAATTGGATACACACTGAAGTATATGTTGTACATGAGCACGATGGCCTGTGTTATGTGTTCTCCATCAGGTCCTGCAACCCGTCGTGTACACGAGCTTGTGACAAGTATCAACTCATCCTCCTCTTGTTCTTCAACCTCTATCAAATTCCAGATGTTTTTGGAGGGATTGTTGAGGTATGTGCAATGCAGACAGTCGGGCAGCTGTTCATTTGGCGCTTTGACATTGATTGAGACATCTGTGCCGCTAAAGCTGGCTGACGTCGTGTAAAATGCTGCCTGTCTTTCTTATTCTTTGCAGTTTGCGTTCCTTGGACTGTTGGCTGTCGTACTTGGCGTTGAAGGAGAAGGTGTTGGTGACGCAATTCGAAGAGGCTGGATTCCTGCGTCGCGCAGCCTCCGCCTATCGCTCTCTGTTCACAGAGCTGCTGGCGGGAGTGCAGCCGCTCAGTCTCTTCTACTTCCCCGCTCCTCCTCTCCCGATTGGAGGAGGAGGAAGGTTCACGCTGCTTCCCACGCGTCTGCCTAGCGACTCCCGGGTCCCGAAGAGCTCCAGCGTCCCCGCCCGTATCTTCTCCGGTAATGCAGCAGCAGCAGCTGGTCACTCGTCTGTCCACTCTGCTCTCGCCGTTAAAGCAGGGCAGCCCAGTCGGATACCAGTTCTCATGAAGCCCAGTGCAAGCTGTCCGCAGACACCGCTGAATAAGCTAACGTAAATATTTCTAGGGTACTATGGGGTAACCCGGGCACGGGGTAAACCCGGACACATAAGCTTTCCTGAACTTGCCGCTTCAGCAAATGACGAACATATAGTACCTCATTTGAAAGAGGAGAGTTCAAGGAGTCGATTGGTAGAATACTTGTCTCAATCGATCGATGGTTGCTGAGATATAGGGTAGGTGTCCGGGTTTTTGTCCGGATATACCCCATAGTACTCTACCGCGTACATGATTCAACATGATATTCCATGCTTGCAATGCAATGTAGCATCAGGAGATAAGGTGAAGTGCACGTGGTAAGATGATCATTGTTGCTTTAGGCTGTTGGAAACTCTGAAGGAAAAGGAGAAGGAAAGGAATTCCATTGCTTCAAAGTTTTCTGGACACAAGGCGTTGAACCAGGCGTCCTAGCCATTGCTTGAGGGATGAATCAATGAATAAATGACAGTGGAGAAAGAGGCATGACGGTTTTATCAAAAGATAAAGTTACGCAGTAGGTGAGTTGAGCACTCGCGTGCTCTATTTTTGTGGGTGTCAATTTCTTGCTTTGTGTGCGTGGATCTGTAAGCGAATCTCAGATTAGGTATGTACGTACACCATACCCGCATAGCTATTCATACCCTATGCGTTCTCTGTAGCGGGCTGCTCTCCATCGTGTCGTGTTTGTTTCTCAACCCAGATGTTCAGTTGTCGTCACTGCGCAAGAAATCTTGTCCTACAAAACTGCTCTGAGTTTTTATCTTTTGCTATTTTTTGTGATTCTGATGTGTCCCAGTATTAGGAAAATGTGTACCACGACCACGAGACAGCTGTAAATTCGTTTTATTTCGCATCTTTTATTATTTATATTTTGAGATAATGACAAGTTGTTTGTTTGGTCCTGTGATTTAGCCTAGTCGTACTTTGTTGCAATGGCGTCTACTACTATATGTTTTGTCGCATTGTTGGCAGATGCTGCTCCGGTGTCGCGTTCTCGATAATTTGTGCAATCAATCGAGATTTTGATTCATAATAGCCAGCCATGCCGATGCCATGTCAATAAAGATCTTGGTGTATCATATAGGTATATTCATAACCCCAATAGTTTACAAAGCAAGCTGTATTGAGTTGAGTTGCACACTCTTTGCCATGCCCGAAAGTTGAGCGATTTTGTCTTTCTCGACGATACTGTACTCGACTGCAAAGCACAGAAGAAGAATGGCGCTAACAAATCGCAACAACAAAATCGATATTCGATACAGACGACACAACAAGAAATCCGGGGATGGGATGAGAATACCAAAGTGACCAAAGTACAAGAGTGGGAGTTTGAGAAATTGAGCTGTGCAGTCAGATAGTGGTGTGCGCTAATAGGGGCGTAATCCCGTTCTGCGTTGCGTGTTCGACTCACGCACTGGCTGCCCAATTTTTCAAACTGCTTCTCTTGTGCTCATATGTCTTAACCGATACTCCATATGCCTGCCTACTCCATTCATTTATGCGCATGCATGCGCATGGAAAAAAGGAGCTCCAGTACCTAAGATGCGCATTCATGCGCATTTATGAGGAACTGTGCGCATAAAAGTCGACCGCCACTTCAAAAATGCGCATGCATGCGCATCTATGTACTGGAGCTCCTTTTTTCCATGCGCATGCATGCGCATAAATGAATGGAGTAGGCAGGCATATGGAGTATCGGTTAATAGAGTACACCCGCGCTAAAGACTATTCCATCATGTCTTGCGTCTTCATAACAACCACCCGGGCCCTGACGGTAACATCAAACGTCTGGTGGTAGTTTGAGTCTGCCATTAAGCGACAAGTTTCTGTCGCGGGCAGACAACAGTGCCGCACGTCTGTGCGTGCCAACAAAAGAGCGTGTGCGAGTCCGGTGACCAAAGTACAAGAGTGGGAGTTTGAGAAATTGAGCTGTGCAGTCAGATAGTGGTGTGCGCTAATAGGGGCGTAATCCCGTTCTGCGTTGCGTGTTCGACTCACGCACTGGCTGCCCAATTTTTCAAACTGCTTCTCTTGTGCTCATATGTCTTAATAGAGTACACCCGCGCTAAAGACTATTCCATCATGTCTTGCGTCTTCATAACAACCACCCGGGCCCTGACGGTAACATCAAACGTCTGGTGGTAGTTTGAGTCTGCCATTAAGCGACAAGTTTCTGTCGCGGGCAGACAACAGTGCCGCACGTCTGTGCGTGCCAACAAAAGAGCGTGTGCGAGTCCGGTGACCAAAGTACAAGAGTGGGAGTTTGAGAAATTGAGCTGTGCAGTCAGATAGTGGTGTGCGCTAATAGGGGCGTAATCCCGTTCTGCGTTGCGTGTTCGACTCACGCACTGGCTGCCCAATTTTTCAAACTGCTTCTCTTGTGCTCATATGTCTTAATAGAGTACACCCGCGCTAAAGACTATTCCATCATGTCTTGCGTCTTCATAACAACCACCCGGGCCCTGACGGTAACATCAAACGTCTGGTGGTAGTTTGAGTCTGCCATTAAGCGACAAGTTTCTGTCGCGGGCAGACAACAGTGCCGCACGTCTGTGCGTGCCAACAAAAGAGCGTGTGCGAGTCCGGTGACCAAAGTACAAGAGTGGGAGTTTGAGAAATTGAGCTGTGCAGTCAGATAGTGGTGTGCGCTAATAGGGGCGTAATCCCGTTCTGCGTTGCGTGTTCGACTCACGCACTGGCTGCCCAATTTTTCAAACTGCTTCTCTTGTGCTCATATGTCTTAATGGGATGAGAATACCGTGGCCATGTCCAATCCAATAATGCCCATGACCAGACCGGCCTCGATTTTGATTGGTGATTTCTCCTGGGCGAAAGGTTCCTCACTAATTCAGAAGTCTACCGAAACTTGCGGGAAACTGGTACTGGAGAAATTCAAAGGCGGCGCGGCGAGCCGGCGAGAGAGGAAGCGGAAGATGTGAAATGACGTGATGTGATCTTGTGTTGTGTGACTTCTTTCTTGTCTCTGGACTCGTGGACTGGGACTGGATTCAAAGGAGCGTAGTCAAATGTGATACTACAGAAAAAGATACAGGTGGATTTTCCTTGTCAATCGTTTTGGGGACATGGATGACGACATCGTTTATGATGGAGGAGGAGGAGATGAATTTCACGATGAAGATCGTGGAGAAGGAGGAGGAGAACGTTCTTCAGTCAATGTCGAAGAGCGAGAAGAAACAGGTTCGTTGTCATGTGCTACAGTGTGTTCATGCCGCGTTCACCAGACGTCCGTCAAGATCCGACGTATCTTGAAGTACATGGTTGTTTGCGGTGTGCCATGTACTCCTAGACGTCGAACGTTTGTGGACGAAGTTACGGATATACGGATTTACGGACGTCTGGTGAACGCGGCATCAAAAGCACACTTTCAAATGACTATATAGAATTCTCCGGCCAGCGTTCGCTATGGAACGGTTGCCCGAGCTGCGTAAGATAGAATAGACGGACAAACGCAGATTTTTTCCTGTGGTTCACACATGTACATTGTGCAGCACGGGCAAAGGCCCAAAGATCGCCAACTTTCTCTGGCTAGACGATGTAATGAGCGTGTGCGAACGAAGACAATATTTATGTTCGTTCGTAGGCTCCTCTGGTGCGGTGGAAGAAGATGCAGGTGGTGTTGGGGAAAGCAACTGGTTGAATGCTGAACCTTCCGATGAGCAGGTGCTCGGTGATCTGGAGAATGTGGCTAACAAAACGCGCAGGAGTCGAGGGCCGCAACCGAAACTGGACGAAAGAAGGTACGGTACGGAAGCACAGCACTCTTGTTCGCTTATTCTCAGATTCTTAGATAATCGGTTTGTTTCCACAGGTTATGTTCTGAGAAGGGACTTCCAGCTTTGATGAAGGTGTTCGAGAAGTTTAGACCTGATCCACGTTTAGATGAGGTAAAAACCCAAGGGAAGACTTGGGTGTTGCCGGTTTGTTGTCCGTTCGTCAATGAGATGTGTCAGGTTGAGTTTTTTTCACTTTCTCATTGCAGTACGGCAATCTGAATGCGATGATGAACAAGTACGAGCATTGGGCGCATTGTCTTTTCCCAAAGCTCAGTTTCGACGACTTTCTCGCCAGAGCGGAAGTGTTGGGTCACAAACGGGCTGTGCAGGTAAGGTTAACACCTGCACTTGTGGCAAAATTTAGAAGTTCATAGATACGACATACTAGTGCATGTGAGCTGTCTTTGTATGAATCAGTTGCCACAGACTGGCATGTCTTCATATCGAGTGTGTATGCCGTATATTTCAGACGTGCATGTCGAAGCTGCGATTGGGGCTGCCTGTGACTGATGAGGACTTTGCTCCCTCCAGTGGGGAGCAGGAAGAACGGAAGGAGGCGAATGCAGCACAGCTGTGAATGGAGGACTTTCGCACTTTGAGCGACGAGGATGTGGAGCAGCCGTCTTGTCGAGTGGATTGGGGTTCTGTGGTGCCCCTGTGGGGAGCAGAAAGAGAACGCGGAAGAAGAGGCGAATGCAGCAACAGCTGATGAAATGGAGGACTTTCCGCACTTTGAGCAAGACGAGGATGTGGAGCAGCCGTCATTGTTCAGGGCACCATCGGAAGATAGGGAGTCGGTATGCTTCGAAAACAAACTAACAGCTACAGTACAGTGCATCACGTGGCGAGTGAACTCACGGTGAATTCATGGTGAGTTTGAATTAGAATTCGTTTTGAGTTTTGATCTTCCTCTCCCAGCTCACACCCTCGAAATATTTCACCTGTTCTAAAGGGGCTAAGCTGCAACTCAACATGCAATCTGTGAATTCACCGTGAATTTTTACTCACCACATGTGTAGCGCACTAAATGTGTGCTTGTGCTGACTATTCTGAGTTTTTCAGCAGTTGACTGAAGAACAGAAGGCGCGCGTGGAAGCGAATAAGCAGCGAGCGATGGAACTTCGACGCAAACGCATGGAGAAAATTGCAGCGGAAGAGGAAGAAGAGGAGCGACTTGATGGTATGCAAAATTCATGCAGCCTGTTCGACAGCACGTAGGGTACTGTGGGGTAAACTCGGATAACTAAGCTCTTTCGAACTGGTTGTTTCAGCAAATGTTGAACCAATCAGTTCATTTGAAAGAGGAGAGTTCGAGGAATCGATTGTTATAATATTTGTCTCAATCGGTCCACTGGTTGCTGTGATACGCAGCTCTGAAACTTAGGTGGCCGGATTTTTCCATCGCCGGGTTTACCCCATAGTACTCTGCATCATGCCTTGTACGAGAAGAGTAGCTACGTATGTACGTATAGCCTACGTATTGTATTCATGGTGTTGCAGATTCCGCAATCTCAAGTTCTGCGCAACCATGTGAGGTTGAAGCTACGGTTCCACTGGGAGAAGAAAAGGCGAAGGATGAAGATGGGTCTGCAGCCTCGACATCACCATCTCTGTCTCCAATGCAGATAAGTGCCTTTTCTCATCATACTCAAAACAGCTCTGTAGAAGACATGATGAGTGAGCAACAGCTGCTGGAATCACTTATTCAGGGCTCTCCCTAATAATGAATAATACATTCAGCTTTTGGTTAGAATTATCCGCTGTTTGCGTTCCAGTTTTTGCTCGCTCTTGTCTAAAACTTTTGCAGTTCCGCTGTAAAGTGTATAACCTACTACGCATCGAAAGCCTTGCATTACATTGCGAGATTACAACGAGATTTTTGTTCATAACCAATGAAGTGCACCGCAAGCGGTACACGAACAAGAATAAGTACAGCAACAAAGGAAGCCGCGCATACAACAATCTTCATTGCTCATGTAGTGCTCAAGAATACACAGTTCTAGTAAACGGGCTAGAATAGAAAGAGACCTGATTCAGGACATGATAGCGTACGTACCAGGATAACGATGATAACAAGCTTGAATACTAATTTGTACCGTAAAAAAATTCGAGTATCTTTGCGTGCAAATTTGCTGCATGTAGATACTAAACTAAATGGGGTGCTCAAGTTCGTTTGCAGGCAACCCGCACTGTGTTCGACTATATTGAGGTGCATACAAAGATGAATCCGTCCATACAAACAACCATCGACCTACAGCCTACATAGATACCTGCCATACCTACTCTATGTACAAACAAATTTTAACAGTTTAACACCAACCCGGGACAAACAATCGATTCTGCTGGGGAACACAGTAGCGGGAATGTCTGAAACATCTGTACAACCAGCAAGCAAAGAGATTGAACACCGTTAATCTGGTCAGAGAGAGTTTGCCATGGGACTCAAGTCGTCCTGCGTAGTTTGCGTGTACTTCTGCTAAATAGGAGTACACGAAGCAGGGACAGAAATCCGCATTTGTGAATCTATTTTACGGAACGCGCCTTGGATGCCATGGCAAACTCTTGCTGGCCAGACTATAGTAGCCTACTATTTATTTGCTTTCCTGTTCTTGCGCAATTTTCGCAGGTTTTGCGTTTTCAATTTACCACATGCACAAGCCGACCTGTTTGTCTCAAGTGGATAATGTTAGCCTAAGTGTACTCGAGTCAGCTTGGTGCACCTTTCTTTGTGCAGCATATAAGTACTTATTCAACAAAGGCGAAATAATGCTTGCTGGTTGTGCAGTGCGGATGCTTTGCCTACGCGACAGTGAAAGCGCATGCAAAAAGTATACGCAGCAGGGCTAGTGCATGGCGTCAGTTCATCATCAGAGTAGAAAGTACTGTACTATAAAAAATAGGTTGCATGTGTACATATTTTTGTACAAAAAAATATACGTATCTAGTCGTACGTACGTACGCCGTTCAGTTCTCAGTAGAGCTCTCACGGGTAGGCATTTTGCATTGATCCGGGTCCGGGTCCGGGTTTTGAAACCATGTACCCGCGGGTTCCGGGTCCGGGTCGGGTAGTAGGAATATTTGCTGTTACGTACCTTACATGTTAGTTTACGTACATAGACGTACAGCATACTATAAGTGGTACAGTACGAACTGTACGTACATACGTTACCGTACATACATATGCAATAGACTGTATATAACAATGGTTCGTGTGAAAGAATGCATTAACCTCCAGGTGGGAAATTTGGAAAAATATAGCTCGAATTTCGTCTGAATGTCGAAATTCGAAAATAACTATCCTCTATTCTTGAGAAAATTTCAGAAAATGCTCAAACTACATCGAGCAGAACGCCAAAATTGTGCGAAATTATACACCTTAGACCCGACCCGGATTTTCGCCTATTTTTCCGGGTCCGGGTCCGGGTCCGGGTAGCAAAAAAAGCCGGGTTTTCCCGGGTCCGGGTTCCGGGTCCGGGTACCCGTGAGAGCTCTAGTTCTCAGTTCCGTTCATGCCTCAGTAGTGAAGCAGGTAACTCTGACTTTGCACGGGTGGCTGAACGCGGAGTGACCGTAGAGTATGCGTCGGTTGTTGAAGAGTAGGAGATCGCCTTGCTCTATGCGGATGCTGGTGATGTTTTCTCGGTGATAGCAGTGGCGATGGAAGGCTTTCAGCGCCTTGTAGAACACTTCCGAGTGTGTCAGGCTCGGAAAGTCCTGGATGGCCCGTTGCGCGTTGTTGAACACCACCTTGAAAGCATTGAGCATACAGTACAACGTACAGTACATACATATGTAAAGGTAGGTGACACTGCTTCGCCCTTGTACGGTTCAAGGAAGAATAGTGTCCTGTCTCAAGGTTCATTCACACGCGTCGTACGCTCGGCGTATCTCACTCAAACTCCAATGTGAATGGACCTTCATTCAGATCCATCCGGTACTACAGTAGAGTACTATACTTAGCGGAGCTTTTAAAGGGGAACTTTGCGCGGAAAATTCGGGGTAAGGCCACACACATCATTAGATAGAG
>JASAMW010005231.1:0-35990 GCA_030247985.1 Epsilonema sp. ZAB3_2
GCAAAAGGCTGGTACTGTCAGACGCGGGACACGAATATTCGACGGCTGGACTGCAACAGTTGCTGGCCGTGATACACGAAGGAAGCAAACCACCAACGGAAGAGGAGGAGCAACCGTCAAAGAGTGGTGGATGGATAATCAGGCGTGGTCCATCGCCCTCCGTGCTATCAGGGGCCAATCACACGCACCTACACTACAGTACCACCTTCGCAATGGCTGCGCGCAGATACAGTATTTGGGGTTTGTTCGTTCAGGTGTGAATAGCATGTGGTTTACCACCGAGTGGGGTTGGTGCGTGTGAATGGCCCCTTACTGAGCGGAGTGCGGGAACGTGTGAGTGGAGCCTTCGGTCTGCTGGGTTTCGTGCGTTTCCTCGAAGGCTACTATCTCTTGCTGGTGAGTAAGGCGAGTGTAGTGGCTGAGCTCGGTTATCACTCCATCTACAAGGTGGAGGATGTGGCTTGTGTCTACGTGCCCAATAATGACAGTCAGAGTTCGGTCAATCCCGAGGAGCAGAAGTATCTGCGTACCTTTCAGTCGGTGGATCTCAGCACTAATTTTTACTTCTGCTATGACTATGACCTGAGTCGGACATTGCAATCCAATTTCTACTCACCAAAATCCGTTGATTCCGATGGGCAGTATCAGTGGAAGTTCGTGTGGAACCAGTATCTGCTGGAACCGATACTGGGCGATGTGTCTCCGGTGTGGTACCTGCCGTTGGTGCATGGATACGTGGGTTACACTGTGTTGAGTACCACCAGTGTCAGATTGGCTGTCCTGCTCATCGGTCGTCGCTCCAATAAATTCGCTGGTGCTCGCTTCATGAAACGTGGTGCTTCCTTGGATGGACATGTGGCGAATGAAGTGGAGACGGAACAGATTGTCTGGGACGCCTCTGGTACACTGAATAGCTATGTGGGTTTTCTTGTACGACACCTAACATACTTTAGAGTATCTGTCTGCGGATGGTAGTCCAGTGGTCAGTGGTGTACTGTAGGGAATGCGCATGGTGTTTTTGCAGGTTCTTCGAACTTTTCCATTGGCAAGTTCCTGTCGTTCGTGCAGTTGCGTGGTTCAGTGCCTCTGATTTGGTCTCAGGATCTGTCTGCTCGAAGTTCTGTGGTCGGAGTGACGCGTCCGCCTCCGATTCAGATGGATCTGGCGGATCCGTTTGCCCAGGTTCCCGCTGCCCATTTTCGCCAACTCAAGCGCGCATACGGCGATCCCATTGTGGTTGTGAATCTGGTGAAGCGGAGGACGCATGAGAACAAGCTGAACGACGGTTTCTTGTCGGCCGTCAGCTATCTCAACCAGTTCCTCCCTCCGTCCGAAGCTCTGCTCTACGTCAGTTTCGATGTGGCGCGATGCAACAAAGCTGGAAATGTGCTGCCGAAGTTGGAGGAACTGGCCTACAATGTGGTCGGATTGCACGGCTGGTTCCAGAGTTTCCCACCCCTGTACTCTCATCAGCTGAGAGCCAGTCCGCTGAGCTTTCAGCTCGCCCGACATCCCCAAAGCAATCTGTTCCTGCAGCGTGGCGTGCCGCGCACCAACTGCGTGGACTGTCTCGACCGAACCAACGTGAGCCAGTTCGTAATGAGCAAGGTGGCTTTGGCATACCAGCTGCATGCGATGGGCCTGCTGGAGCAGCCGACTCTCTCCTTCCAGACTGAGGCCGCCAAAGTACTGGAGGCGCTGTACGAAGAACACGGCGACACGCTGGCCTTGCAGTATGCCGGTTCTCAGCTCGTCCACAGCATACGCACATACAAGAAGACGGCCCTGTTCCAGGAGCGAAGTCGTGACGTCATACAGACCATCTCTCGATACTACAGCAATACATTCGCCGACTACGACAAGCAGAGCGCTCTCAACCTTTTTCTCGGCGTCTATCGACCAGACGCGCAGAAACTGCCGCCACTCTGGGAATTAACCACGGACTTGTACCTGCACAACACCAAAGGCCGACCTGCACTCGACTACTGCGCCTGGTTCGCAGATTCAGCAGAGGAGGAAGGAGGAGAGCAACGAGATGCAGCTTCTGATTGGTTGAAACCGAAAGAAGGCGAGTTGGATGCATTCGACCGTCACTATCGTACCTTCGCGCTGACGCCGTTCGATCAGCTGTTGGCGCGACAGAATACGTTCAGGACGGTGACCGTGTACTCGCTGGATGACACAGTGGTGAGCTCCGCCAGCTCCGCCTCTGCCAGCGATATAGTGAACAAGCTGAAGAAACAGAAACACGACCAGAAGGAAAGAACGGGCAAGAGTAAGCACCAAATCCACTCCTTCTTCCTAGTCCTACTATAAACGATTACTTACATACGTATTTAGCACACATAGTCTATGAGAAGGCGAAGGGCTATGTATGCATTGCATAGCATGCATGCACTAGTACTACATACATAGATACATACAGGCAGATATCGTATCATGGATCCTGCTCCTACGTATATGTGTGCAGGCAGATAACCTACGTTTAGTGTTGATTTCAGGCAAGGAGTTGCTGAAAGGTAAAGAGCAAGAGGAGAATTCGTCATCCAGCGAAGAAGAGGAGGCAGGCAACTCAGACACGGAAGTGATGTACTCTCATCGCGGCCTGGAGGATTCCAGCGAGGTCTTGCTCGGCCTCCGCTCCTCCGCCGTGAACAAGGACAAACAGAAGGGAGGAGCAAGCAACGAGCGTCCGCTGAATTTCAATCTGAAGACAGCGAAAGAGAGGTACGGCTTCGAGTTGCATCCGCCCTCCAGACTGGACATGATCAAGTACGAGCAGTACTGCGCACTGGGCGGTGGACCCGCGCCAGACCACGAAGACCTCGCCCTGCTCCGGAAGCTGAGACTTCAGCAGGCGGAGGCCGCCGACCACACGCTGCAGCAACAGCAAGGCGCCCTGCACACCAACCGACTCAGTCTGTTCACCAACGACAGCAGCTTCGGCGTCGCTCCGCCCTCCGTCAGCCAAGACAGCGTCCGCATCTACAAACAAGCCGTCCTCTGCGCCCACCGCGGTCCCCGCTCCCCTGCACACAAGGATATGGCCGCCTACAAAGCCTACACGCACAAACTGGCACAACCCCCACCATCCCAGTAGTCCTACCTACGCGCTTTTCCGTCATTGACCGATCCCATATGTGATAGCGTACAACAACGGTTGGAAATTTACTATTATTGGCCATTGTCATGTGAGTTTCGCGATAATCCCTGGACTGGAATTGTATAGCTGATTTATGTGGATCATAGCTCGATGTGGCTCGGAGATTCCTTCCCTACAACTTTGCTTTTCGTTGTCTTCTTTGGCTCCTCATGTAGCCATTCGGCATACACCTGGTATGGATCGACTTCCCAGTGTTTGTGAAAGGAGATGGGTGGCAAGCGACGCAAATATTGCTCGGCATAGTCGTCTGGTCTGGCCTGCAACGACGATATCTCCCGATAAAGCCATGGTACATACTTGTTGAAAGTGGTACGTACGTACACGTAGAGTACTTGATGGAAGGCAGCGGAATGGAAGACGGGCAGCTGCTGACGCTTAGCGCACATGCCCAGAATCATATCATCTGGAGAATCGTTAGCGTGGCATTTGCACTTATCCATCAGTAGTTTTACGGCAGGTCTCGAAAATACCATCCTACAAGATAGCGCATCCACCTTGCCATAGACTACTAGGTGTGCATTCTTTGTGTGTCGTTCCTTACCCGGCGCCTCCAGTCGCGTACTCGTATCCACTATTGCCATCTTTGCTAAATCCGTACCCGTATCTTTCGCCCAACATTACTGGCTTGGCAGCATCATAGCAGCCCAACAAGCGGTAAAGACGCGGAACACTGGAAAGCGCTAACATCACGCAAAATTCTACAGCGGTACTCTCCACCTGCGTGGCGCCTACAGTACAAATAGTACCTGATCAATGTGTCGTCATCTGTGATCACAAGCCACCGCACATCTTTCCATTTCTGCTCCGTCAAAAAGTGAC
Organism: Epsilonema sp. ZAB3_2; assembly: GCA_030247985.1. Lineage (NCBI taxonomy): Eukaryota > Metazoa > Nematoda > Chromadorea > Desmodorida > Epsilonematidae > Epsilonema > Epsilonema sp. ZAB3_2. Next base: position 3,983 of record JASAMW010005231.1, read on the forward strand.
GCATTATGCCCTCCGTCTTTGCACAATGTCCTATCAGGATGCAAAAGTGAGTCATAACAAGCTCAAGCGTGCAGTTCAGAGGGTACGGATACACGCAGACGCAGTATATACTCAGACGTGGGCACGGTTTTGAGGGTGGGGGTCTGTCAGTGGGGGTATGCAGGAGGTCAAAAGTGGGGAGGTGTTGCGTACCCCACCCAAAAAAATTTTTTTGGCCACGTACCCCCAAATTTTTTACGTACCCCCAAGAAAAAACCTCACGTACCCCCAGCATATTTACGTACCCCCAACTGTAAATGATATGCTACATAACCCCACAAAGTCTATACAATAGCCTACCTATCCCCAGAAAAAAATGAGCACTGTTTTTTTTGCACACAGTGCAACAGTCTTATTATTGTGTACCTTGTAATATTTATACAAAATGCAGTGGTGGGTTGATAAGAGTGGTATGTAAGTATGTGTTCGAATTGAATTTCCACTTTTGAATACTTTAGCAGTTTGTCTAGAATGATAGGGATAAACCATTATATAAAACTATTCACTACATGATGCAACTACAAACAACAATTCTTGAGAATGCATGCACTTTGTGGAGTGTGTAAAAAGTCTGAGCATGGATGTAAGCCAGAGGAAAAAAGGGTGGGGGTACGTGTCCTGGCAGACAAACTGCTGATTTCAAGTTTGGGGTTACGCGGTGGGGATACGTAATGCTGTTTTTTTCCTGGGGGTACGCGGGGGTATGTTGCTTTTCATTTTTCCTGGGGGTACGGGTGGGGGTATGGAGAGGTAGGGGTGGGGGTGCGTTCAACATACCCCCCCTCACCCCCAGGCCCACGTCTGTATACTGTATGTAATGAAAAGTGTGCGTGCTACCTCTCTCCGTATTCTCAATGCCCAAATTGATGGTAGGAATGTATCGATCATACGAGTCGCTGAAGTAGGCAATGTTCAGAGCGTGAACACCCCAGGTTCTCTTGAGCGGCACAACTGCAATCAGCTGAATGTACGTTGCCCAATAAAAAAGGAGAAATGCGTAAAACCGTACAGGGTGTTTCCCTTCAATGTGATTGTGTAGTTGAGGACGAGAGGCGCATTGTGTTTCTGCAAAGGTACAGCCAGACCAGTTCGATTGAAGCCTTGTCCGATAACTTCGTGTACGAAAGGATTGAAATGATTCACCACAGCCGCAGTCGCATTCGTCACATGTACGTAGTAGAAGTTGCCGTTGGAAACGTTCACGCTGTTCTGAAAGAAATCACAACGGGAGCCATGCATCATACCATAAGCTGTTACGTACTGCGTACATATGGCAATAGCGTCCGAGGCCAGTAGTAGTGTACGTAGTTCAAGGTATGTAATGCGCGTTTATTAGCCATCTGTCTTTGGACCGGCACGTGGTCGTGTGGCTAAAAGTCCACAGCTAGCTGTGAGCGGGTTCGATTCCCGTTCGGTCCTATTTCTTTCCCCCCTTTTCGGGGCCCGGCTACCGCCATACGGAACGCGGCACGTCACAAAGCTATGGCCGACGACGTACCAGGAAATTGAGGGTCAGCGAACGGCCTTCCTTGTAGTAAACAACTTTCACTTCCTCGATTGGGCGCCGAGAGCCAGTGATATCCACAGAACGAGGTAACAAAAAGAATAAGAGCAAACCGCTAACCACCAGACTCACTACCACACCCAAGCTCACCCATAACCACCTGAAACAGCACATAATAACATTAATACACGCACGCACACACAATTGAGCAGTTCGCACATCAATTAATTGTTGATAAACTGCGACAGAAAACTATAGTCTGGCCAGAGAGAGTTCGCTAGGGAACTTTGCAGTTAGCCTCTCATTCTCTACTCTTTCAGAACAGTGAACAGTGGAGAAAAAACGGCGTTTGCCTTTTTATCTTACGTAAAACGACTAGCGTTCCACAGCGACTCTTACATAGTGGCCACACAATACAGAAAGACGCCACGCAGGCCCGACGTCGCATTTTGGAATAAATGCGCCAGAAGAACCACCAAAATATCATGGGATAATGCGAAGCGCTGTGTGGAAAAAATATCTGCGAACTGATCAATTCTATCATTACACTAGTAACACCACTCTACATATCGATAGATTCAGGTAGTACAGTATGTACATACCAAAGCTCAAGCTGTACAAAATAGCCTATACGTGACATGACAGCAGTTTATTCTTACGTTCTTCTCGGCTTCAATCGCTTATCGGAAACGGGTATTAATGCCACCAGCTCACTTTCTCGCTCTGCAAACCAAGAACACTCAGAGCATCCATTCCACTTCATAACCAACAAACACACGGCATCGATCACGCTCCTACCTTTAGGTATGCGGCCGGATCCATAGCAAGAAGGACAGGGTATGCTACCATCCATCAGCTCTACATACTGTTGATTGTGTTGCGGGGTATGCCATGGACCTGGAGCTGGACTTCCAACCGGTGTAATCGTGCTGACTGGAGGACTGGTGATGACATTTTCAAATTCCTGCTGTGGCTCCGATGACTGATAGTTGGTCTGAGCTGACTGCCCTTCCTCACTCTCCACTATAGGTAATCGATCGCTCATGCTGAGACCATCAACCAATTTCCTCTTCGTTTCTTTCAACTTCAGTTCAGCAATCATTCAACCCCACAGTACCGGGTCTCCAGAGATGTCCAGAGGTCTCCAGAGGCGCCGTGACGTCGTCTTTGTTGCCGCGTCGCGTTGCCTCATGTTTCGCTGCGTGTTGCGAAGTTTAGTTATTGATCACTTAGCGTCGGTGATTTTGCAGCTTTCCATGGACAATTTTCAAAATCGTAAAATTTCGCTATGCGCTAAGCTGAGAAGAGCTGATGAAGATGATGGACGATGGCCAAGCTGAAGACTGACTGGTACTGCAGTGGTTGTGGTACGAAACGTATGAAATAGCGAATTCTTCCAAGCTGCACATCTCAGAATAGAGGAGACAAAACCTGGGGAAGCGCTGTTCAATGTTGACACGAGGGAGATGCATGTGGGCTGTGCTGCCCAGTATTGTGCTGACCAATTGCAAGCAACGGACCACTGGAGGAATGGTTGTGATGGTGTCTCACTTCAGATATGACCCAAAGGCCGTTCCTGATAAGGACAAGCAATCATCTCTACCGTCTGCTTCGCCAAGAGCGAAGGATACAAATGGCACAAAAGAAGGAGCTCAAAAATCGAATGAAAAAAAGGGTAGCTCTGCCTCCAACAGTGCTTTTCAGTCAACTCAGCTGCTTGAAGAAGCCACTTTAGCAGCAACCAGTAGTAGCAGTAGTCTACCTCTTTTTCATCTCACAATAAGGACTGAAGCAGAGAAGCAAAGGAAAACAAAGGAAGCTGCCGAAAGCAGAACAAAAACGAAAAAGATAAGGTACGTAAGATTAAGATTCATGATGACTGCTTTGTCGCCTTCACCAACACTGTAAATAACTATATGAATATGCGCATAAGTTGGTGCTTGTTCCTGTGGTGCAGGTGTTTTGTGAAATTATCTGAAGCTGATTTGGCTAAAAAGCTGGAGAAGGTAACAGAATCGTTGAAACGAGGAGACGATGTGATGGTCAATGTCACGTTCACCAATCCATCTCTAGATGCAGAGTCTGCGGTAAGCACTCCTTCAGGTACGAAACCTTTAGTACGTACCTATGCTTTAGTCTAATAAACAATATTCTTCTATTACTGCGTGCTATCTTTCAGCGTGCATTGGCTGATAAAATTGTGGTGGCTGCCCAGAAAAGTTTGGAGAGGGATGTAAGCTCCAGCATAGCCAGGGCTGAAAAATGCTTCAAGGTTTTGCTAAAGTGTCCAGGAACAATGACAGAACACAATGCCACTCAATCAAAACCCGAAAACTGATTTTATGGAGATTGTCATTACGGATTGGAACGTGGGATGGGCGGTACGATCTCGGTTTAAATTTTTTTTCCCTTTGACACAGAAATCCTATCCAATACAAAAGTGTTAAAGTGCAGTGCGTACTGTGTACCCAATATTGAGCAGTGCATGCAGGCTGGAAAGCGATCGTTGCACAACAGTCTACGAAAGAACACGTGGCCGATTATCCTATATAGCGCGTCCGCTTTGTTTTTTCTGTAAAAAATTTTCAGATCTACCGTATCAAATAACAATTCGTTGTTTTCGCTAAGCGTGCTCAAATATGGCTGCAAGGCCATTATTGACAAATGTTGTTCTCATATTTATAACGATATTCTGTAAATGTCCGGCCCAAAATGTTATCTATGATAGAACAGACAAACTGAAGCCGATATGGCAACTTTTTCGCCCAGAGTTCTCAGATACGTGTGTCACCTCCACGGTATCAAATCGTGAAATTTGCTATCCAAACTTTGCTAACCTGGATGACTCTTGCATTGGAAGACAGCAACGATCGGAGGAGGCAGAGGATGTCGTTCCACTGGTGCAAGTTGAAAACGGAAAGTAAGAGTACGACGGACATGAGTCCGTATTTGTGGTAGCACAACTTCGTGTTTGTTTGTGTGTTCTGATGAATTGCTCCTGCCAGTGCCTAGCACTTCCACCAATGGACATCAAACCGTGCAATGCAAACCGTTGTAGCATAAACCCGATGGGAGTATACAAAGCAAGCACGTTACGAAGACTACTCCAGATGAACATTCGATACCGAAAGCTGGATTTCAACGTTTCTCTGCCCCATACTCTTCCAGAGTTCACTGTGATCGCGCGCATTCAGTGTGCAGCTGGCTATGAGCATTTGGACGAGGCAGTACTCATATTCTGCAGGAATCGTAGGTGGAGCTCAACGCGTCCAGTTTGCATTCCAGAGGGTAGTCGACAAGAGCATCCTTGCACTCGGGACAACGGTGGCTGCAGTCACATCTGCAAAATGAGAGATGCGGAGTCAGCCAGTTGTCACTGTCCCGAGGACGGCGAATGGCAGTTGCAAGCTGACATGAAAACCTGTGTTCCGAGCAGATGGACATCGCCTACTATTGTTGCCACTGTTAGTAGCACCACGACACCCTCTGTCTCCACCGCTAGGCGCACAATCAGAACAGCTACACCTCCAGAAGGTACTACGATCTCTTCTTTCGTCACAAGCGCAAACAGTACTGGAGACGATGATCACTGCACTGAACTGTCAGGCTGTTGGTGTGAAACTGATAAGGATCAGAGTCAACTGCGCTGCGTCTGTCCAGGGGGCACTACATGCACTAGTAAACAGACAAGTTCTAAGAATACTTGCAGCTGTTTATGTAGTATGTACTCAATATGTACAGTATACTGTATGTGTGCAGTGAAGCGAGGTGTTCCAATGGTGTGGTTGACCCCTGAAGAGAAGATAGTGATGGTGCCTCCTGGAGCAGAACTCAATATCAGGTAATGCTGTCCTCCAGGGTACGTATACGAACACGATGGGGTTATCCACGAGTTGGGGATGTGAACATTACAATAGTACATACATAGTGTGACGTGCCGCGTTCCGTATGGCGATAGCCGGGCCCCGAAAAGGGGAAGAGAAATAGGACCGAACAGGAATCGAACCCGCTACCCTCGGACACAGCTGTGGACTTAGGCACCCCACCAGGGGCAGGTCCGGGGACTTTTGGCTAAACTCGCCTTACGTACCTAGAACTAATTTACATACACTACTGGCCTCGGACGCTATTGTCATACGTACGCAGTACGTAACAATAGTACATAGCTTTAGCTGGTGTAGGAGTAGCGTAATGTACCGAGGATAGTACACATACAGTAGGACAAAGTTACCAATAGGGGATAACAGTCAAATCTACTGCATGTTTACCACGTGAGAGGTGAAACAAACTGTTATGCAGTTGTTCTGCCACTGGTTTTCCCGACCCCGTCAACATTACTTGGCTTCGTCGGGCAGATGTGGGGCAGCGTTCGGAATTTCATCCTCTGAAGATCAAACGAAACGACCCACGACGCAATCTGGGAAATGAGGTGGAACGTGCAACAATGTTTACAAGCAACCTGCTTATTCGTGAGCTATTTCCTTCCACCATCTTCATTTGTCAAGCTACCAATGAGCTGGGAAGCGCCAATGAAACTCTTCTGGTGGTCGTCACAGGTAAGTAATTCATGAGCAGCGATACAGTATACCTACATGTCAAAATAAAAAGCGCTCATTTTATTGCCCCTCGCAAAATAGGTCAAAATATTGGTTCGCTATTTATGGTTAGCCTCTTGGACGCGCATGTATGTAGTATCGAATATCGTGTAGTTTCGAAAATGCTGATATCGACCCATCTTTTTACCTCCTAATTTCTGATGGAGTCGTTACGCTGTTATGGATTGGCATCCTCTTTCGCGTGCGTTTCATTCAGGTCCTGGTTCACCACCATCCAGGATTACAGCCGGAGTTGACGGAACCTCAATTACTTTGTCTTGGAAGGAACCTGCAATCTCTAACAGGCCTATCAAAGTACGTATGCATAATGTACTGTCAGTGCTACAGTAGGATTTGGCAGAAACAAGGCCAAAACAAATGGCTTTTTTAGGGCTATGAAATTTTCTTCACCTCCTCATCCAGTGATGAGCCATTTTTGAATTGGGATGCGGTTGTGGTGAACGACAGTCGCGGTCATACGTTTACTAATCTCAAACCGCTCTCCGTCTATCATTTTGTCATGCGCGCATACGACGATCTTGGAACTGGAGTGCCAACACCGATATTTAATCTCTCCACTTTTCAACAGTGTTAGCTCATTTCAAATCTATTGTTGATGTACATAATCTAAGCAAAAACACGCGAGTTTTCGTGTTTTACAGTTTCTGCTCCAAAGTTGAAGCTACGTCCCTCCAGTCTTGTGACAGTAATGCCAGGTGGATCGGTAAATGTCAGTTGCGAAGTGAGCAGCGGCTACCCACCACCTATTCTTGCCTGGCGAAATGAGCAAGGTCGCATTCTGCAGCAACCAGTCAAAGCCAGTGCCATCGTTATACTCCTGGAGCAAGTCGATGCAAACCTGTCTTTGGAGTGTGTGGCGGAAAATAGGGCTGGCAGAGATTCCATCCAGCTGCGGGTTGAACTAAAGTGTAAGAGATTGCAGACTACCTATGTACTGTACGTACGTAGGTGAGCTATGTAAAAACTTGCAGTCTGTTTCTATGCATTATGTATTATAAAGCGACTGCAGTCGGTTGCAGCAGGTATAAAAGGACCGCCGATGTCATCTGAAAATGATGTAGTAAATGGAACGAAAACTGCAGCATCAACCATGTCGACAGATAGTAGGGAGTCAGCTTGGCTTACATTGACCACTGTTCGAACCGTTGATTCTATACCAGCCTCATCACCGCAAGGAGTTGTTGACAAATTGACTACAGTGATCTCCAAAGACAGCTGGACTACATCGGTATCAATTATAAAGGGAGTCAGTTTGACTAGCACGTCATTCCCTACGACAGCTAAGATTGAATTCAATGACCTGACTGCGCCACCAGTTGGACCTAAATTCAACCGAACAGATCTGCCAGTTGCATCATTATCATCTATTACTGAAAGTGGATTCAACTTGAACAAACGTTTCTTTGGCTCGACGTCGTCACCATCCACAAGTAAAGATGTGTTCAACTTGACTGATCAGCCACTTGAAATGAAATTGTACAACCGCACTGACCAGTCCATTGAATCGATATCGTTGCCATCCATAACTGAAGGTGAACTAATGACTGAACAGCCGCCCATTAACTTTTCATCACTACCAGTAAATGTTAGTGGGTTCATCAACCAGTCAACTGAATCGGCATCGTCAGCATCCACAACTAGAAATGCCACTGCATTCTCTTTGGCACCGACCGATGAGTTTGTCACAAGCACCTCTACTCCAGCTGGGCCGCTGTCGAATGAAACAGACACAACACCGATTTTTTTCGCGAGAGGCAATACTACTCCTGACATGGTGACCACCATTGGACACAATAACAGTGATCCAATGGCAACAACAGTTCGTAAGAGCATTCCTCCTCAAGTCAGCATCTCACCTAAAGATTCCCTTTACGTTTCTGCTGATTCAGTTGCGGTAGTGCAATGCTCTGCATTTGGCAACCCAGTTCCAGAAATTAGCTGGAACTTCTCCTCCACCATCATTCAGCCAACAGTGGAGTACATCAACTTACCAAGAAATATGAGCACGATATCCACCATAGTATTAACCAATTTTACCCATTCGTTCAATGCTGCATGCGTCGCATCCAATAGTGAAGGAAACAGTACTCAAGAACTTCGAATGATCATTCTCCAAGCACCGAGGAACATCAGCCTGGCTATCGATGGCAATGCTATCATAATTTCATGGACACCACCTGTGGAGCAGAACGGCGTTCAGATAACAGTATGTACATGCAATCATGGACGCTTTGCAGAGGCGGAGGAAGCGGCGGAGAAACAATACTATATGTTTATTGTTGTTGCTTGACAGGGTTACGAACTTTTCTATTCATCTGACCAAAGCGATGACGCTCCCTTAGACAGTTGGGACAAGAGAGAGCTGAAATCTCTACTGCACAGCCAGGCACGACTGGAAGGATTGAATGAGAACACGGTCTATCGTGTTCGCATGAGAGCCGTCAGGCAGCATGGAAACAGCAGCGAGGCCATGACTGGACCATTATCGGATTCAGTGTCAATCACTACTGATTGGAAATGTACGTAAGACTGACCACTAGTCACTAAGAGTACGCTATGAAACTCAAGTCGTTTATTTTGCATGAACTACTATTCCATTTCGGAGATGTTGATATCGTTTATTTTCAGACCGTACTCCAACCGCAGCTTTTCAGCCCAAAGAAGACGTACAAATTGAACCCAGATTCTCTCTCAAGTTAAAATGTATTGTTAGTGGTTATCCATCACCAAAGGTCTCATGGTTGAGAAACGGTCAGATAATTCATCTGGATGATTACAAGCATAGTGTCAGCGCGAAGGAAATAGATCCACCGCCATTAAATCAATCCATTGAGCATATTTTGCTTATACAAGATATGGTTGCAAACGCAGCCTTCAGCTGCATAGCTGATAATTCGATGGGAGTTGCAAGTGACAGCATTTTTGTTCAAGTGATGGGTAAGGATAAACAAACTGTCATGGCATTGCGACAGTGTACACATTATACATGTGTTACACGTCACGATGCATGAAAACATCTATACGCATTACGATGTTGTTTATTTGAGGTCCTGGAAGTTCGCCGATGAATGTAAACTTTTTGCTTATGCCGAACAATTCGGTTAGAGCATCATGGAAACCACCACTGATCAAAAACGGACCAATAACGGTTAGTAAGGCGCAGGTATTTGTTTACTGTAGGGATACATACGTACAGTCCCATTCAACAGCAAAATACCGATATTTGACTCTGCTTTTCAAGTAGCCTTTTTGAAAAGCAAGCTAAAGCAAAGTCAAGCAGACAACAAAAACGGTCTGCTTCTTCAAAAGCAGGTCAAAAGCAAGGAAAAGCAGCCACCCAAAAAATCTGCTGCTTGATTGACAGGTTAAATAATTGCCCTAGTTTCTCGCTTGGGACCCTCCTTGCAAAAGTAGAAGCAGAGGCAAGTGAGGTTTGGCGCATCTTTGTTTGCTCTTCGCCCTCCCTCTGGCTAGCCGCACCCACACGCGTTGTAAGTAGCAACACTGTGTACTGTACCTGGGAGGAAGGAGATAGAGGGGGTCAGTGAGAGGCGACTGATAGAGGCCAGATGGGTCTCGGCTCAGGTTTCAGTGCCCTGGGCGAAAAATGAATAACAGCAGAGAAAAGCAAGCCTTGAAAAGCAGATTAAAGCAGACTAAAATTATAGCTGTCAAGCAGACAAAAATGAGATGCAACTTGGCAGCAAAAGTCTAAAATAGAGAAAAATGGCCCTATCCTACAACACGGGGCGATTTTGGCTTCTTCAAAAGCAAAGTAAAGCAAAGTCAAATATCGGGATTCTTGCTGCGATTAGTACTGTACATACACTTGTACAATAATGTCCGCGCGCTTTACCTACTACGTTCAAACATAGTCATCGCTATGCTTTGCAGGGTTTTGATATAATGGCAACTACTACTGCTGAATTGGGTGACAACGCCAACTGGACAGTTTTGGCTACTGCGAATGGTTCAGAACAAAGTGCCATAGTTTCTGGAGAACAATTCAAGCCATCGACTAACTACACTATTGTTGTACGAGCTGTAAATCCACATGGTACGGGCCCTTCCAGCGACCCTTGGAGCATAATGACAAACCCAAGCTGTAAATATATACTTGTGTGCGTCTTTTTCACCTGGTACTTACGCTAGGTATTTATGTACAACCATGGCTAGTTTACGACCAGCCAATATGGGTAGCTTAAAGCTACTCTACAATAGATATGGGCTATGCATTGGCCAATTGTTATGTTTGCCAATAGACCCCGTGCTATTGGCGAAAGGGTGAAACTGATTTCTTCTCTAGAAGCATCATCTTCGACTGGGTGTTAGTGGGCTTACGTGTGTGCACTTGTTACAATAATTTGTATTTTACAGTTAAAGTTCCTCGACTATCTCTATCCTCGCCTTCCCGGATTGATTTGACTCCTGGGGAAAACCTGACAGTTACTTGTGAGATTATTGGCGGTTATCCGAAGGCGGTACAACGGTGGATGGAAGGAGATTATCAGCTAACCACTGATGAACTTCTCCACATACCGCATGTTCATCAGCATAGGAATTTTTCATGCCATGCTATCAATGAAGCAGGGGAGAAAAGCAGAGATGTTCGAGTGCGCGTCACAGGTACGTACTAGGAGTACCTAAGTACATAGCCTCATACACTACATACCTACTGTACTAGCGAGAATGCAGCTTACGTGTCATGGCAGTGACAGCGGATTTTTTTGGTTTTGTTGTGATTGTCGACATATGTAGGTCCCGGTGCTCCTCCAAGTCAGGTGGAATACCAATTGAAGGATGGAGTAAACGTTGTTTTCTTCTGGGCTCCGCCGCTCATTCCCAACGGCGCTACACAGGTCCTTTTTTATTTCGGGAAGAATGCGGCGACGAAGTCAACACACATTATTATTTTGATTCAGGGATACGAAGTACTGTATACAACAAATTCCAGTGTGCCCTTGAGTCTGTGGCACCAGTCATTCTTCAACGCCAGTGACACGTCGGCTGAATTTGCTAATCTTCAACCAGAAGCCCAATACACCTTCAGATTACGAGCGCAGAATAAACTTGGAGCTGGTGTGCTGACACAATCCATCGTTGTGCAAACTGGACTGCCGAGTAATCAACCCTTCTCACTATACTGTAAACCCTCGTTTGTAGCCCCCCCCCCCCCCCTCGAATATAGCCCCCCCCTCGTATATAGCCCCCCTAATCGGCGACTAACATCATTTACCATCGTATATAGCCCCTATTGAGAAACGCGAAAAGCAACGGAAAACGTGTGTTTTTGCGCTAAAAACAGCGTTTTGAGGGTGCTTTCATGCATAGGAGATCATTTGCACATCATTTGGAACAGTTCTGAACATTTTACCTGTGTCGCCTCTTCGACAGAAAATTTTTGATAACTAAAATTTCACAATTTTTCGGGCTAAAAGCTGCAGTTTTGATTAGAGGAACTTGGAAACATGCAAAATAACCGCCAGAAATGAGTTCAGGAGGTCAAAAAACCTTACTTTGGGTGCAAATGTAAAATGCCCTCGTATATTGCCCCCCCACTCGTGTATAGCCCCCCTCGTATATAGCCCCCCCCCTAATCGGCGACTAACGTTTTGATAGCCCCAGGGGGCTATAAACGAGGGTTTACAGTAGTGTCACACTTTCATTCTCTTCCTTTCTACAGTAACAATGTTGCTATATGTACAATAGCAGATATGGCACCAGCAATCAATATGTCAGCGGCCGTTGTGGAGGTGAAGCCCGATGGTACTGTGGAACTAACTTGTTCTGCCACTGGACTACCCAGACCCGAACTGTTGTGGTTGGATGAGGATGGATCTAGCTTAAGCTACGACTTGGACGTGTGGATAGATGATCTGACGCCGCTCGGCTCCATGTCGCTGGCTCATTCCAGACTGCAGATGCATCATGTCATTGAAAACGTCAAAATATTTTGTGTCGCGACCAATGTCGTAGGGCGCGATGCAGCACATACCGACGTGATGGTCTTAGGCCCCGGGAGCCCACCTGAAAAGCTGGAAGTTTCCAGTAATTTTAACACGGTCTCACTTAGCTGGATTTCACCTTCAATCACCAATGGCGATGTCAAGGTGCCAGACCGTATTTACTGTGGTATGTAAAGCAAAATGGGACCACAGCGTAGTGTCGCTCGCCACAATACGGCTTCACGTTATTGCGTTCTTTCTAGGGATACAATGTGTACTTTGCCCCTGACGGTTCAGAGCAGTGGGAGATTCTTTCAGTGGCTGCAGATGTCAATAACATAACGCTCACTAACCTGGAAGAAGAGACAAAATACCTTTTCACAGTTGAAGCAGTGGGTGAAGAAGGTGTTGGAGTAGGATCGCACCTTTTAGATATTACCACTGGCAGGAAAGGTACTGGGTGTCTCTTAAAAAAAAAACTTGACCAGCTTTCCGTTCACTATGGAACCAAACTCATTGGCATCGATTCCTTAGCTTTCCGATAACAAAGAGCGCAGTAAAATCTGGCTCTAATTGTGGAGATACAGGTGCTGAAAGCTGGTCGGTTTTTAAAATATGAGACACTCTGGTGTACTGTGTGTATATCTCAATGTATGTACATAACCCCACTAGGTAATAATTAGGCCTATTGTCGGCATTTTTCTTCAATTTTGTGTTGCGTATCAGGTACACCGCATTACTATCGCTGCAAAATCGCATTTTGGTCGCATTTTTCTGACACGTTCAAAATACTACCATTGAACCTCCGATACGTTTTGGAGACTGTTTATTGTCGGCGGAGTTCGCATTTTTCCCGATGCGGCCATCACAATTGGTATGCAATGCAGGCTTTATGTACACTTAGAGTGCTTTGACTTGCAGCGATGCCACCTTCTGCAAGAATTCTTCTCGAATCTGTAACGGGTGAGGTCGACACCGCTTCTGCGAGTAGGCGGACATTTCACTGCACAATTGGGGGTCACCCTACTCCGAAAATTCGGTGGTATCGCGATGGAAACTTGCTGGCGGCAAATAATACTACTCAGCTTTTTCTCCTTGACATTTTTACCAACACAACTGTCACTTGTACAGCTGAGAACTTCCTAGGTCTGGCAATGGACGAGATAACAATTCGTGTTGAAGGTTGATCAAGATTTTCTTTTGACTAATAATAGCTACGTGACTATACATGAATACAGTGCAAGCGGTTTTCAAAATACTGTAAACCCTCGTTTGTAGCCCCCCCTATATAGCCCCCCCCCTCGGATAGAGCCCCCCTAATCGGCTAATAACATCATGTGCCCTCGTATATAGCCCCCTATTGAGAAACGCGAAAAGCAACGGAAAACGTATGCTTTTGCGCTTAAAACAGCGTTTTGAGGGTGTTTTCATGCATAGGAGATCATTTGCACATCATTTGGAACAGTTCTGAACATTTTATTTGTGTCGCCTCTTCGACAGAAAATTTTTGATGACTAAAATTTCACAATTTTTCGGGCTAAAAGCTGCAGTTTTGATTAGAGGAGCTTGGAAACATGCAAAATAACCGCCAGAAATGAGTTCAGGAGGTCAAAAACCTTACTTTGGATGCAAATGTAAAATGCCCTCGTATATTGCCCCCCCCTCGTGTATAGCCCCCCCTCGGCTATAGGCCCCCCTAATCGGCGACTAACGTGTTGATCGCCCGCGGGGGCGATAAACGAGGGTTACAGTACTGTACTAATTTCTGTTTGCTGAGGTCCTGGAACTCCACCTCAAAATGTGACTGCAATAGTGCTGGATGATAATAGTATCGCTGTGGCGTGGAACCCTCCAGCTGTCTCCAACGGAGAAATCACTGTACGTTCAGTCCAAGTTCTATATTACTTACCGTTCGGCTGTTGGTGTGTTTGCACTTTGCAATTTTGATTTGTCTTCTTTCAGGACTACGAAGTTTTTTACTCCGACAATGCGTTCTTAGCTCCCAACAAATGGACTTTTCTGCCGATATCCAATCGAACTCACAGAGAGTTTCGCATTTCAGGGAGTTCAATTCATCCAAGTACCACCTATTTGGTCAGTGTGAGGGCTAAAAACAAAGATGGATGGGGCCCCGCATCATCTCCAGTGAATGTTACCACCGACAAAGGAGGTCCGTTATTATTGAACTTGCGATCTAGATGCAGGTTACACTGATCGGATCAGGCAATATTTAGGTACAGTAGGTACACATAGGGAAACTACGTAAACAATTTTACAGGTCCTTATACCCCTCCGAAGTTGCTTGCCACCACTGTTCAGCTCGACAACACTGTCATCATCAGGTGGGAACCTCCAGAGGTGCCCAATGGGAATATTACGGTAAGCACGGAAGGCACTGCTTGCATAAAAAATATAGAAGTGTCAGGTGATTATCTCGTAGGCAGATAGATAAACCCTGATAACAAGTCTTTTAGTCGTACTCTATCTACTATGCGACGGATGGGCATGCCACGATGAGCCAGTGGGAGTCAATTTTAATCCCAATAGACGACTATGATGGCACGGAGATTGGTGTGCACGAGCATTCTTTGAATCCGACAATACTGCAACCAAATTCCACCTACTTCGTCCGATTGAGGGCGAGAAATCTCCGAGGGAATGGCCCACTGTCTCCACCATTCAGTTTTCACACTGGAGTTGGAAGTAACGTAGTGTTTGAAACCGCAATCCAAAGACTGACTAAAATTTAGTACCTATCTAGGTAATTTTCAGGTCTATCCCCAAGCATTATCATGGATCCATCTTACACTCTGAAACCAGGAGGCAATGTGACTTTATATTGCAATGCAACCGGTATTCCAAAACCTACCATACGGTGGTTCCTCGAAGATACTGGCAGCTTTGTTGGGAATGGACCACAACTGACTTTGCATAATGTACAAATGCTGAAAACACTAAAATGTCAAGCAACCAATGCGGCAGGAATGGCCACGAAGATTTCCAGACTTTTTGTGTCAGGCATGTGATATGTGCGGTGCTCTATGGCAGTGTCTACGACCATTACATTGACTGGTGACGACGATGCAGCTGCGTATGTATTGTTTTCCTTTTTTAGGTCCAATTTCAGCTCCAATTAACATCAATATCCTTCCAGCCAATGATAGTGCAATTGTTACGTGGAGAAAACCGAATTTCAGAACGGAAAAATTACCGTACTAGGAGCTCGGTTTTTATCTCTATTTTCTTATTACCTTATCTATTAGTTGGTGAAATTGCGTTGCGCATCCTTTTCAGCCAGTACAACATCTATGTAGCTTTGGATCCAGAGGGCAACTGGAGAGTGGAGACGACAAACGGGACAACGAATGAGCACACGCTGACAAAGTTGGAAGGGGATAGGAAGTACTCTGTACGACTTCAGGCAGTCAGCCAGTTGGCCCACATGGAACCATTTCCGCCATCCACGAGTTTCGAACGCATTGCGCTTGCAGAGCTGTCTCTTGTCCAGTTGGATTTCGTCTTTCCAACTGAAAATGCATAGCCATGTGCGCGCGCGCTATGCAAACACACTGGTGCAAGTACAAGTTTGCCTAGAACAAAATTTTTGTAGCGGGAAATCAAGAGGCAATGAAATTACACTGACCGTAAGTACTGTTCCTCCATACATGCCGCCCAGTTGGTAAAATTTGGGGCCATATGGACACGGGCACTTTTCTACGCGGGCAATAGGCATACCCCTGGTGTACGGTGTACATACATACGTACGTAGCATACGTATATTCTACGCCCACAATGATGTCCCTTTCAATAATCAGCGGCAGGGCTTGACCGCAATATCTTTTTAGATGTGAATCAGCGCGAAGTTGAAAATGGCGGTTGCGAAGACGGATGCGCGAATGAAGGCGATCCTATTGCGCCTCTTACGGGAAATACCGCGATCCCATGAACAAGCGTAAGTGTATCCGCATTTCCAGACCTTGAGCCATTTTCTGCAGTATCCTCCTGTCGTCTCAGCGCAATCAGAACGACACTCCCACCTGCAAAGCCAGGATCTATTCACAATCAGCAATGCTCACAAGAAATCGTGACATGCTGCTGCGCTGATTCCCCACCACCATTAATGTCATGTAATACATAAATATGGGAATGCACAAAAGCTTTGGTCTGACTTCATCGTGGCGGCTTTTCCATTTTTTCACACCTCTATCGTTACACTACGTAGCTGGAACATGTACAACACCAATGCACAGAGGCTGAAAGACACACTCCAATGGCCCTGACTACAGTGTGTAATTTCAATCGAAAAGGGCAAACGGCGTCACATACTGTAAAGAACACGCACATTTGTTCACCGCGAGTATCTTCTTCCTTCCTTTAGCTGTAGTAATTTCAATTTCATAATTAGGAGTCAGCTGCACTTGGATGAGTTGTAGCGAGAAACCCGTGAGAAATGCGCAAAGTATGAGTAGTAGTGTCGACGTGAGCAGAGCCGAGGCTCCACCGCCCCACTACGCTCTGCTCAAAGCGAGTCCACTTTCCTCGCGGTGTCGTCTTCATCTCAAAGGACGCGTCGTTGCTCGACTGTTCACCTTCCGATTCCGGCTCTGGTTCGGTTCCGCAGTTGAACTGACGCATCCGCCAGATTCCGTAAACAACGCACATAGAGTTTTTACACGCAAAGTTTGCGTATTCTCGTAATGTCTTACGTTATGTTTACTCAAACGCTTGCTTTAACTGCTCTGAGCCGAGCAATTTTCACTGCACATAAAAGGTAACTGTGTGTTTGCGTAGGGACTAGTATGTACAGTGTACATATTTTGTGTTAAATAGGTACGGTTTGTACACTCAACACGCCTATCGCGACTGGCCAGCCCTTTCGGGCGACACTCCTTACCGGTGGTGGTGCCAAGTCGGAATTGAAGTGATCATGAATACATCTCTTTCTTCCATCACCCAGCCGAAAGTAGTGGGAAAGCCCGATTCGCGCTCCATTCCGCACAGGCTTCCTCCTCCCCCCCCCCTCCCATCCCCTACTTCATACAGCCACTCTCCCACTCCACTCTCACCTAGTCTTCATATCCCCCTACACTCCGATTCCTCTTCACACAGCATTCGCATCCCTTTTCCCTCCAGATCCTTCCCTTCACACTCCCAGTTTTCCTCTCTCCCACACTCTCTCACCAGTCTTCACACACCCCTGTTCACAGCCCTCTAACACCACCTCATATCGCCCCCTCCCTAACAACTCAGTTCCTCAATCTCCCATGTGTCTGTCCATCTGTAATGTCTTCCCTCACTCAGCTACCATCACAATCTCTTCCTCCTCCCTTCCTCCTCCAGGCCAATCCCAGGTAAACACATACTGTGTCGTATTTTTGTACAGAGATAGCTCGTACTTATACAAAAACGAGAGTCTGATAGTATACACCGATACAAAATTAATTATTTTTGCCAACGGCGGATAGAAACAAGCAATATTAAAAAAACCACAATACTCTTGGTCTCTTAGTCACGTGTAATGTCAGCGACATTCAATGACAGAGATAGGTCGGTCGTGTACACGAATCAGAAGTGTTATTTGCAACACTGTTATGAACAGATCTCTAAAACTACACGTTTTTCCCGGCAATCAGAGAAAACGCGCGACACTGCAGGTAGGCAAGAGAAGATTTCTTTCAAAGATGAGCACTTTGGAGTTTGTATTGTCGCTTTTGTGATTTGACTCGCCTTTTGAATCACCCTCAAAATCTATCAAGGCTCGGCGTAAATTTACCCATCGAAAAAAACTACGACTCAGGCAGCAGAACCCAGCATCAACCAACACGTCTACTACGCACATAGACGACATACTACGTAGACATGAATCTTGTACGTACAGTATACGTACATATACAGAGGGAAAGAACCATCCACCTTTCGGCATGTAACTCGGAACCACACCTCAGATTTTTATCGTTTTTTCTATTTTGTAGCAAGCTTCAACGAGCGCCAAAATTCAGCTATTAGCAAAAAAGAACGACAACCTCACACTACTTGTATCTCGTCATGCCAGACTAGAAGTCGGACAAGGACAGTGTGGTAAAACAAAGAAGCGATAGAATTATCCGCCAGCAAGTTTCCATCGCGATACCAAGAATTTCGAGAGCCGACCCCGACTTCAGTGAAAGTCGCCTACTCCAGAACGTTCGACCCCACCCGTTACAGATCGAGAAGATCCAGAACATCCCAAGTCAAAGCACTCTAAGGTACATAAAGCTGCATTACATGCCAATGACGCATCAAAAACGAACTCCCGACAATAACAGCTCCAAAAGATCGGAGTTCAAGGTGTATTTGAAGTGTTAGAAACGACCAAAACGATTGCAGCGATAGAACGTGTACCTGATACCAAAACAAAAAGAACGACAATAGCCTAATTATACCAGGTTATGACATACATGAGAATACAGAGGTCTCGATATAAACTATTGCCTTCGCTACTAACTCGGAAAGATAAGATCCATGCGGTTTTTGATTTTATAGCAAGCTTCAACACGAGCGACAAAATTCAGCTATTGTCACATACTTCGGAAAACGACGGTGAACTCGAAGTCAAAATCACGTCATCAGAGAAATGCTCAATTTTTCAAGATACCCGTTCCATGCGTTTGCTATGGCATAACCATGAGATTCACAATCTAGCATACTTCTTTTTTATTACGAAACAAATATCTTGACCCAGCACAAAGACCACAAACGGCACGACCAGAGAAAATCTCGTGACCCGGAGAAGAAGTCAGCACCTTACACCGACGAAGCTAAAATTACAGATATCAGAAGCTGGCTACAAAATAGAAACGAAAAAACAAGTGTCCAGAGTACATGCATGAAGATTTATAGAGACACCTATACACACAGACACCAGAGGTCTCATATTTAAAATCTACTAGCTTCAGCACCGTATCTCCACAAAGGCCAGATTTACGCGCTCTTTGTTATCGAAACTAAAACACCAAGAGTTGTTCCATAGGAAAAACGGTCAAGTTTTTTTAAAAGACACCCAGACCCTCTCTGCCAGAACAAGCGATCCTACTCAACACCTTCTTCACCACTGCTTCAACTGGAAATTTGTCTCTTCTTCCAGTTAGGAGCGTTATGTTATTGACATCGCAGCCACTGAAACTCCCACTGCTCGAACCTCAGCAAAGACACATGATCCCTAGAAAACGCAATAACGAAGCGTATCGAGCGACACTACGCTGTTCCCATTTTCTTTACATACCACAGAAAAGGTCGGCACCTCGACATCCCATTAACCAATCGATAGCTAGACCGTGTTGAAATACAAACTTCAAGCTCTCAGCTCCCCTAAGACCAACATCACGTCTACTCATCCGCCGAACGACATCCGACACAAAATATTACGTTTTCAATGACATGACATCGCAGAAAGCGCAGCGACAAGCAGCGCGTCAGATCATCTATCACACGTCAAGTCTAGCTAACTAGATCATCTCATCAACACAACAGTCGCGTAGTCAGCAGAACAAGTAGTCACAGAGCCCCTCATGCTTCACCTCACAAGCCTACATATCATCTGTCTATCTGCTATTTTACATATAGCAACATACTTAGAAAAGAAGGACACTACGAAACCCTCGTTTATAGCCCCCGCTATCAAACGTAGCCCGATTAGCTATACGAGCTATACAGAGCAATATAGAGAGCATTTTACATTCACCAAAAATTTTTTACTCCCTAATCTTTTCTATTTCATGTTTCAAGCTCTCAAAAAAACAGCTTAGCAAAATTTAGTATCAAAAATTTTCCGAAGGCGACACAGAAGCAGAACTCAAAGACAAAGACCAGAAACTAAACCGTAGCGCAAAAACACACGTTCGCTTTTCGCGTTCTCAAAGCATAACGAGCAAATGAAGAGCGATAGATATCTCAGCTATACCGTCTCACCTCCATAAAACCCCCACCATAGCCCCCCCCCCCTATCATAGCCCCATATCAAAACATAAAACACATAGCCCCCCCCCCCCCCCCCCCTACATAGCCCCACACTACCTATACCAACCACCTACATAACTCTAACACCCATAGCATCACAGCTAGCTAGCCCATAACCTATCCCGTAAGACCTCAATACCCTAAACAGCTTTACCTAAACCCCGCACCTTCTCAAAACATAGAAGAGCACAAAAGTTACATATAGAAAAACTCCAGTCAGTTCACAAACACACCAGCTCATCATCCGCTCTAATCGAATATCTTCTGTTAAATAGCAAACAGCGATTCATCGTAACCCACAGACTCAACACACAATTTAGCAGTACTTCTATCCAATCAAAAAAACGATACTCACCCCATCTTTCGAAACCATAGCGCCAAACAGCCCAGACATACTCATCCTTCAATATTCACCGACTAGAAAAACCTACATACAATCACAATCACAACAAGAAACCTCACAGACACATCTCCTAGACATACAGAATAAATACATATAGACTCTAGAAAACTAACCACTCACACTCCCTCCCTCTTCATAGCATCATACCAACAGTATAGTCATCAGTAGCATAATCTCCTTCATCACCTACGCCTCATACCAATAACTCAAACCAGTTTCCCCAGGCATCACAAGATGAGCGAAAATACAACACACACACCCATACACACCTCTAACGCGTACCTTCCCAAAGCACTTCAACATAAGCATGCCTATATAGACCCACCTATCTCAATGCCACATACCGGAACGCACATACGCCTATCTCAGCCCCACTTTCCTCTAAAAATCCTATCACTTTCACACCAACCAGACACCAAACCTTTCCCACTAAAACAAAAAAACTACTCTCTTCCCCCCCCGCCCTACTGCGCCTCACCAATCCGACTCTCCACCCCCTCCCGATCGGGGTACGTATGTACAGGGTGTCTCATAATAAACCATCCACCTTTCCGTGCATGTAACTCTGAAACCACACCTCAGATTTTTATGCGGTTTTTTCTATTTTGTAGCCAAGGCTTCAACTGAGATGTATACAAAATTTTAGCTTAATAGGCCCACTGGAAGCTGTTGAAACACCTTCTTTCTCCGGCGGTCAAAAAACAAGGGTTTTTCGAACTGGTAGTGCCGACTAGGGGTCTTCTGTGCATGGTTTAAAATAAAATTTGGCTCTTAGTGAAAAAAGATGTCCCAAAATGCTAGGAAATGTGTATCTCATGCATTAGCCCCAGTGCCAACATAGCAAACGCATGGAACTGGGTATCTTGAAAAATTAAGACCAAAATTTTCTCCATACTAAAGAAAAACGCCGATTTTGAGTTTCTAGATTCAAACCGTCGCAATTTCCGAAGTATGTGGACTAAATAGCTGAAATTTTGTACACATCTCAGTTGAAGCCTTGCCTACAAAATAGAAAAAACCGCATAAAAATCTGAGGTGTGGTTCCAGAGTTACATGCACGGAAAGGTGGATGGTTTATTTTGAGACACTCTGTATATGTACGTATACTGTACGTACAAGCATTCATGTACTACGTAGTATGTAGGTACTATGTGCGTAGTAGGACGTGTTGCAGTTGAATGCGGTTCTGCTGCACTGAGTCGTAAGTATTTATTTAGATGGGTAAATCCCACCTTTACGCCCGAGCCACTTGCAATAGATTTTGGAGGGTGATTCAAAAGGCCGAGTCAAAATCCCACAAAAGCGACAATACAAACTCCAAAGTGACTCCAATCTTTGAAAGAAAATCTATTCTTTCCTTGCACTACACTGCAGTGTCGCCGCGCATTTTCCACTCTGAATTGCCGGGAAAAACGTGATATTTTTAGAGCATACTGTACAGACAAGTAACAGTGTTGCACAAATAACACGTTCTGATTCAGTATTGCACGACCCCGAACACTATACTCTGTCCAATTGAATGTCGCTGACCAATTACACGTGACCTAAGAGACCAAGAGTAATTGTGCGTTTACCAAATTTTTGGGTGTACTGTATCCCTCCTATCCCCGCCCGTTGGCAAAACATGAATTAAATTTTGTATACCCCCGGTGTATAACCCCCTATCAGACCTCTCGATTTTTGTATATGTAGTCCCGGGGCTATACGTACTGTACACCCAAAAATACGACACAGCATAATGCATTGCTTTTACACTGCAGGATTGGCCACTGTTGAAGAGGAGGAAGCGGAGGAGGAAGAGCCAATTGCACATCTGATCGGTAGCTGCAGTGCAGCGGAAGACATTACAGCATGCGACAGACACATGACAAGCATTGTGCAGCAAATTCGAGATTTGCTAAGCGGAGGCATCGGCAGCTTCATCTCGAATATCAACGCGCTTGGCGATCTGTTCACCAAGGGCTGTGAACAGGCGGCTGTGTACAAAGACTGCGTGAGAGAGGCTGTGGGAGCAGAGGAAAACTGCTCCATCGGCAGCTGCATCATCAAAGCCGGCGAAGGCATCTGCGACGCGCCGGACAAAGGCGATCGCATCCAGGAGCATCTCAGCTGCGTTTTCGGCCTGATCTCAGAGCCGGAATTCGGCAAGTGCATACGCGCCACCTTCAGCGGCGCCAATCTGGCCAACATAGATCTAGGCCAGCTGAAGAAGCTCGTGCCGAAGTTCGTCGCCTGCGCCGCCCCTGTCATCCGACGCAAGTGCGGCGACGTCCCCGTCAACATTATGAAGTCGGTCGGCGCAGCGCCCGAAGAATGCATCATTCGTCTAGCTGCATCTACCTCGGCCACCACAACTGCTCCTGCAACAACAGATGGCGGCGAATCGACGCCGGAGCCAGCAGCAGTGACGACTACTACTGCAAAAGCGCATGACTCCAGCAGCACTGCAGAGCCAGAGCCAGACAACACGGCCTCACCTATTCCTGAGCCAGAGAGTAGTAGTGCTCCTGCTGCGGAATCGACGACGACTGCAGAACCTTCCACTACTTTCGGCTGGTTATGGGAAGATGAGACAGATTATTATGATCACTTCAATTTTGGCACCACCACCGGTAAGGAGTGTCGCCCAAAAGGGCTGGCCAGTACAGCGCAATAGGCATGTTGATGTACAAACCGTACCTATTTAACACAAAATATGTACACTGTACATACTAGTACCTACGCAACGCACATTACCTTTTATGTGCAGTGGGAAAGTTGCTCACTCAAGCAGTTAAAGCAAGCGTTTCGTAAACATAACGTACGATACCGCAAACTTTGGTGTAAAAACGAATTATGTGCGTTGTTTACAGAATCATGGCTGGGTCATTCAACTGCGGAACCAGAACCAGAGCCGGAATCGGAAGGTGAAGTCACAACGACGCGTCCTTTGGTGAAGACGACACCGCGAAAGAAAGTGGAGACTCATTTTGAGCAGAGCGTAGTGGGCGGTGGAGCCTCAGCTCTGCTCACATCAACACTACTACTCATACTTTGCGCATTTCTCACGGGTTTCTCGCTACAACTCATCCAAGTGCCAGCTGACTCCTCATTATGAAATTGAAATTATACAGCTAAAGGAAGGAAGAAGATACTCGCGGTGAAACATGGTGCGTGTGCTCTTTACAGTATGTGATGCCGTTTGACCCTTCGATTGAAATTACACTGTCGTCAGCCATTGGGTGTGTCTTTCACCTCTGTGCATTGGTGTTGTACATGTTAGCTACATAGTGTAACGATGAGGTGTGAAAAAATGGAGAGCCGCCACGATGAAGTCGACAAAGCTTTTGTGCATTCATATTATGTATACATGACATAATGGTGGTGGGAATCAGCGCAGCAACATGTCACGATTTCTTATCATTGCTGATTGTGAATAGATCCTGGCTTTGCAGGTGAAGTGGTTGTGATTCTGATTCGCTGACGACAGAGATACTGCAGAAAATGGCTCAAGGTCTGGATGCGGATACACTTACGCTTGTTCATGGGATCGCGGTATTTCCCGTAAGAGCAGGCGCAATAGTATCCGCCTTCAGTGTTCACGCATCCGTCTTCGCAACCGCCATTTTCAACTTCGCACTCATTCACATCTAAAAAGATATTGCGGTCAAGCCCTGCCGCTGATTATTGAAAGGGACATCATTGTGGGCATAGAATATACGTATGCTACGTACGTATGTATGTACACCGTACACCAGGGTATGCCTATTGCCCACGTAGAAAATTGCCCCTGTCCATATGGCCCCAAATTTTACCAACTGGGCGGCATGTATTGGACGAACAGTACTTACGGTCAGTGTAATTTCATTGCCTCTTGATTTCCGCTACAAAAATTTTGTTCTAGGCAAACTTGTACTTGCACCAGTATGTTTGCATAACGCACACATACCTATGCATTTTCCATTGGAAAGACGAAATCCAACTGGACAAGAGACAGCTCTGCAAGCGCAATGCGTTCGAAACTCGTGGATGGCGGAAATGATTCCATGTGCCAACTGGCTGACTGCCTGCAGTCGTACAAAGTACTTCCTATCCCCTTCCAACTTTGTCAGCGTGTGCTCATTCGTTGTCCCGTTTGTCGTCTCCACTCTCCAGTTGCCCTCTGGATCCAAAGCTACATAGATGTTGTACTGCTGAAAAGATGCGCAACGCAATTTCACCAACTAATGATAAGGTAATAAGAAAAAATAAATAAAAACCGAGCTCCTAGTACGGTAATTTTTCCGTTCTGAAATTCGGGTTTCTCCCACGTAACAATTGCACTATCATTGGCTGGAAGGATATTGATGTTAATTGGAGCTGAAATTGGACCTAAAAAAGGAAACCAATACATACGCAGCTGCATCGTCATCACCAGTCAATGTAATGGTCGTAGACGCTGCCATAGAGCACCGCACATATCACATGCCTGACACAAAAAGTCTGGAAATCTTCGTGGCCATTCCTGCCACATTGGTTGCTTGACATTTTAGTGTTTTCGGCATTTGTACATTATGCAAAGTCAGTTGTGGTCCATTCCCAACAAAGCTGCCAGTATCTTCGAGGAACCACCGTATGGTAGGTTTTGGAATACCGGTTGCATTGCAATATAAAGTCACATTGCCTCCTGGTTTCAGAGTGTAAGATGGATCCATGGTAATGCTTGGGGATAGACCTGAAAATTACCTAGATAGGTACTAAATTTTAGTCAGTCTTCGGATTGCGGTTTCAAACACAACGTTACTTCCAACTCCAGTGTGAAAACTGAATGGTGGAGACAGTGGGCCATCCCCTCGGAGATTTCTCGCCCTCAATCGGACAAAGTAGGTGGAATTTGGTTGCAGTATTGTCGGATTCAAAGAATGCTCGTGCACACCAATCTCCGTGCCATCATCTATTGGGATTAAAATTGACTCCCACTGGCTCATCGTGGCATGCCCATCCGTCGCATAGTAGATAGAGTACGACTAAAAGACTTGTTATCAGGGTTTATCTATCTGCCTGAGATAATCACCTGACACTTCTATATTTTTTATGCAAGCAGTGCCTTCCGTGCTTACCGTAATATTCCCATTGGGCACCTCTGGAGGTTCCCACCTGAAGATGACAGTGTTGTCGAGCTGAACAGTGGTGGCAAGCAACTTCGGAGGGGTATAAGGACCTGTAAAATTGTTTACGTAGTTTCCCTATGTACATAATGTACATAACATAATGTACATTATGTACATACTATGTACGTATATTATGTACATATTATGTACATACTGTACATAAATATTGCCTGATCCGATCAGTGTAACCTGCATCTAGATCGCAAGTTCAATAATAACGGACCTCCTTTGTCGGTGGTAACATTCACTGGAGATGATGCGGGGCCCCATCCATCTTTGTTTTTAGCTCTCACACTGACCAAATAGGTGGTACTTGGATGAATTGAACTCCCTGAAATGCGAAACTCTCTGTGAGTTCGATTGGATATCGGCAGAAAAGTCCATTTGTTGGGAGCTAAGAACGCATTGTCGGAGTAAAAAACTTCGTAGTCCTGAAAGAAGACAAATCAAAATTGCAAAGTGCAAACTCCAAACACACCAACAGCCGAACGGTAAGTAATATAGAACTTGGACTGAACGTACAGTGATTTCTCCGTTGGAGACAGCTGGAGGGTTCCACGCCACAGCGATACTATTATCATCCAGCACTATTGCAGTCACATTTTGAGGTGGAGTTCCAGGACCTCAGCAAACAGAAATTAGTACAGTATTTTGAAAACCGCTTGTCACGTAGCTATTATTAGTCAAAAGAAAATCTTGATCAACCTTCAACACGAATTGTTATCTCGTCCATTGCCAGACCTAGGAAGTTCTCAGCTGTACAAGTGACAGTTGTGTTGGTAAAAATGTCAAGGAGAAAAAGCTGAGTAGTATTATTTGCCGCCAGCAAGTTTCCATCGCGATACCAACGAATTTTCGGAGTAGGGTGACCCCCAATTGTGCAGTGAAATGTCCGCCTACTCGCAGAAGCGGTGTCGACCCCACCCGTTACAGATTCGAGAAGAATTCTTGCAGAAGGTGGCATCGCTGCAAGTCAAAGCACTCTAAGTGTACATAAAGCCTGCATTACATGCCAATTGTGATGGCCGCATCGGGAAAAATGCGAACTCCGCCGACAATAAACAGTCTCCAAAACGTATCGGAGGTTCAATGGTTGTATTTTGAACGTGTTAGAAAAATGCGACCAAAATGCGATTTTGCAGCGATAGTAATGCGGTGTACCTGATACGCAAAACAAAATTGAAGAAAAATGCCGACAATAGGCCTAATTATTACCTAGTGGGGTTATGTACATACATTGAGATATACAGAGTGTCTCATAATAAACCATCCACCTTTCTGTGCATGTAACTCTGGAACCACACCTTAGATTTTCATGCGGTCTTTTCTATTTTATAGTCAAGGCTTCAACACTGAGGTCTGTACAAAATTTCAGCTATTTGGTCCACATACTTCGGAAATTACGACGGTTTGAATCTCGAAGTTCAAAATCTACGTTTTTCATCAGTGTGGAGAAAATTTTGGTCTTAATTTTTCAAGATACCCTGTTCCATGCGTTTGCTATGGTGGCATTGGGGTAACTGCATGAGATTCACAATTCCTAGCATGGACTTCTTTTTTATTACGAAACTAATTATATCTTTGACCCATGCACAAAAGACCACTAAATCGGCACTACCAGTTAGAAAAATCCTCGTTTTTGACCGCCGGAGAAAGAAGGTGTTTCAGCACCTTACACTGGGCGTACGAAGCTAAAATTTTGTACAGATATCAGTTGAAGCCTTGGCTACAAAATAGAAAAAACCGTATAAAAATCTAAGGTTTGGTTCCAGAGTTACATGCATGGAAAGGTGGATGGTTTATTATGAGACACCCTATACACACAGTACACCAGAGTGTCTCATATTTTAAAAACCGACCAGCTTTCAGCACCTGTATCTCCACAATTAGAGCCAGATTTTACTGCGCTCTTTGTTATCGGAAAGCTAAGGAATCGATGCCAATGAGTTTGGTTCCATAGTGAACGGAAAGCTGGTCAAGTTTTTTTTAAGAGACACCCAGTACCTTTCCTGCCAGTGGTAATATCTAAAAGGTGCGATCCTACTCCAACACCT
Source organism: Epsilonema sp. ZAB3_2 (assembly GCA_030247985.1). Lineage (NCBI taxonomy): Eukaryota > Metazoa > Nematoda > Chromadorea > Desmodorida > Epsilonematidae > Epsilonema > Epsilonema sp. ZAB3_2. Next base: position 31,668 of record JASAMW010005231.1, read on the forward strand.
TCTTCACCCACTGCTTCAACTGTGAAAAGGTATTTTGTCTCTTCTTCCAGGTTAGTGAGCGTTATGTTATTGACATCTGCAGCCACTGAAAGAATCTCCCACTGCTCTGAACCGTCAGGGGCAAAGTACACATTGTATCCCTAGAAAGAACGCAATAACGTGAAGCCGTATTGTGGCGAGCGACACTACGCTGTGGTCCCATTTTGCTTTACATACCACAGTAAATACGGTCTGGCACCTTGACATCGCCATTGGTGATTGAAGGTGAAATCCAGCTAAGTGAGACCGTGTTGAAATTACTGGAAACTTCCAGCTTTTCAGGTGGGCTCCCGGGGCCTAAGACCATCACGTCGGTATGTGCTGCATCGCGCCCTACGACATTGGTCGCGACACAAAATATTTTGACGTTTTCAATGACATGATGCATCTGCAGTCTGGAATGAGCCAGCGACATGGAGCCGAGCGGCGTCAGATCATCTATCCACACGTCCAAGTCGTAGCTTAAGCTAGATCCATCCTCATCCAACCACAACAGTTCGGGTCTGGGTAGTCCAGTGGCAGAACAAGTTAGTTCCACAGTACCATCGGGCTTCACCTCCACAACGGCCGCTGACATATTGATTGCTGGTGCCATATCTGCTATTGTACATATAGCAACATTGGTACTGTAGAAAGGAAGAGAATGAAAGTGTGACACTACTGTAAACCCTCGTTTATAGCCCCCTGGGGCTATCAAAACGTTAGTCGCCGATTAGGGGGGCTATATACGAGGGGGCTATACACGTGGGGGGGGGGGGCCATATAGGTACGCGGGCATTTTACAGTTGACCCCACAGGAAGGTTTTTTACCTCCTGAACTCATTTCTGGCGGTTATTTTGCATGTTTCCAAGCTCCTCTAATCAAAACTGCAGCTTTTAGCCCGAAAAATTGTGAAATTTTAGTTATCAAAAATTTTCTGTCGAAGAGACGACACAGGTAAAATGTTCAGAACTGTTCCAAATGATGTGCAAATGATCTCCTATGCATGAAAACCCCCTCAAAACGCTGTTTTTAGCGCAAAAACACACGTTTTCCGTTGCTTTTCGCGTTTCTCAATAGGGGGCTATATACGAGGGCAAATGATGTTAGTAGCCGATTAGGGGGGGGGGGGGGGGCTATATACGAGGGGGGCTATACCGTATTTACCTGTGCATAGCCCCCCTATGCATAGCCCCCCCTATGCATAGCCCCATATTGGCAAAACATAAAAAATGCCCTATGCATAGGGGGCGCCCCCCCCCCCCCCCCCCCCTATGCATAGCCCCATATGTACTGTACAGTACCTGAACCTACCTACATAAGCTGGTCATAAGCTACCCATAGCCACTCCCACACCAAGCTAAGGTGCCTATAAGCCTGCTTGGGGGTGTATTGTGCTAGAATAACCCTGTTTTGACCTCAATTATGCCCTAAAACACGTGCTTTTGACCTAAAAAATATGCCTCTGCGCACCTTCTCAAAAACATAGGTAAATACGGTATTCGAGGGGGGCTACAAACGAGGGTTTACAGTATAGTGAGAAGGGTTGATTACTCGGCAGTCCAGTTTGCACAACGATGGATTGTGTCAGCACACCAGCTCCAAGTTCATTCTGCGCTCGTAATCTGAAGGTGTATTGGGCTTCTGGTTGAAGATTAGCAAATTCAGCCGACGTGTCACTGGCGTTGAAGAATGACTGGTGCCACAGACTCAAGGGCACACTGGAATTTGTTGTATACAGTACTTCGTATCCCTGAATCAAAATAATAATAATGTGTGCTGATACTTCGACGCCGCATTCTTTCCGAAAAGGACCTGTATAGCGCCGTTGGGAATGAGCGGCGGAGCCCAGAAGAAAACAACGTTTACTCCATCCTTCAATTGGTATTCCACCTGACTTGGAGGAGCACCGGGACCTACATACACGTATGTCGACAATCACAACAAAACCAGTAATAAATTCCGCTGTCACTGCCACGATACATGCTGAATTCTCGCTAGTACATTACAGTAGGTATGTAATGTATGTACATATGTAGGTACTCCTAGTAAGTACGTACCTGTAACGCGCACTCGAACATCTCTGCTTTTCTCCCCTGCTTCATTGATAGCATGGCATGAAAAATTCCTATGCTGATGAACATGCGGTATGTGGAGAAGTTCATCAGTGGTTAGCTGATAATCTCCTTCCATCCACCGTTGTAGCGCCTTCGGATAACCGCCAATAATCTCACAAGTGACTGTCAGGTTTTCCCCAGGAGTCAAATCAATCCGGGAAGGCGAGGATAGAGATAGTCGAGGAAGTTTAACTGTAAAATACAAATTATTGTTACAAGTGCACACACGTAGGCCCACTAACACCCAGTCGAAGATGATGCTTCTAGAGCAGAAATCAGTTTTACCCTTTCGCCAATAGCACGGGGTCTATTGGCAAACATAACAATTGGCGAATGCATAGCCCATATCTATTGTAGAGTAGCTTTAAGCTACCCATATTGGCTGGTCGTAAACTAGCCATGGTTGTACATAAATACCTAGCGTAAGTACCAGGTGAAAAAGACGCACACAAGTATATTTACAGCTTGGGTTTGTCATTATGCTCCAAGGGTCGCTGGAAGGGCCCGTACCATGTGGATTTACAGCTCGTACAACAATAGTGTAGTTAGTCGATGGCTTGAATTGTTCTCCAGAAACTGTGGCACTTTGTTCTGAACCATTCGCAGTAGCCAAAACTGTCCAGTTGGCGTTGTCACCCAATTCAGCAGTAGTAGTTGCCATTATATCAAAACCCTGCAAAGCATAGCGATGACTATGTTTGAACGTAGTAGGTAAAGCGCGCGGACATTATTGTACAAGTGTGTATGTACGTATGTATGTCGTAGCTGGTTCTCAAATTGAGCAAGATTTCAAATCTTGCTAGCTGGATTTTGAATTGCGAAACCAGCTAGCTGGAAATAGAATTCGGTTTCCAGCTAGCTGGTAGTGAAATTTTTGAAAGGTGTATTTTTTATCGACACCTTTAGAGAGTTACGCAAGATAATGTGTGAGATCAGTTGGTCATAATGACCCTACAACTACAAGTACATTAGAGCAAAGGGGAGCCCTAAAGTTGAATGACTAATTACCATCTACCAAGGAAGTTGAGATGAAACTCTTAATAGTTTGGCAACGTCAAAATTCTTTTGGGTGAAGAAGAAGCTGTCATGCCATGTAAACATGAACATGGCAACTACTATCAAAAGCTAGTTCACAACCTGTGGTCTGTTGTGGCTGCTAAAAGTTCATTGTGGAACATAAATCGTCTTGCATAAAATCGAAAAAAACACATGTCTGTCCATGCTTATTGTACTCCTTTTCTGGATAAGAGGTGTACACGCAACTGTGCACATCACGCATAAGATATACCAAACTGTCTGTGGCCAGACTATAGCTGACAAGAATTTCACTCAATAAAACGTCTACCAGTCTGAAACGCCCTAATATAGGCTACTCTTAAATGCACTCTGCAAATGCACCAGCATGTTTGTCACTCAAACAAGTGTTCATGTGTTGAAATGACACTCATTATTAATGCCCTTCTTATTGGATGAGTTGGAAAAATATTTTTATCCATACAAAGGAATGCCAATTTGCTGAGTGTCAAAAAATATTACACAAAAACGAGATATATTCGAAGATTTCGTTTCCAGCTAGCTCTTGGGCAAATCTTCGAAGGATTTTGAAACAAGCTAGCTGGAGATCGAATTTTAAAACCAGCTAGCAAGATTTGAAATCTTGCTCCATTTGAGAACCAGCTACGACATGTATACCTACAGTAAACAAATACAGTACCTGCGCCTTACTAACCGTTATTGGTCCGTTTTTGATCAGTGGTGGTTTCCATGATGCTCTAACCGAATTGTTCGGCATAAGCAAAAAGTTTACATTCATCGGCGAACTTCCAGGACCTCAAATAAACAACATCGTAATGCGTATAGATGTTTTCATGCATCGTGACGTGTAACACATGTATAATGTGTACACTGTCGCAATGCCATGACAGTTTGTTTATCCTTACCCATCACTTGAACAAAAATGCTGTCATTTGCAACTCCCATCGAATTATCAGCTATGCAGCTGAAGGCTGCGTTTGCCACCATATCTTGTATAAGCAAAATATGCTCAATGGATTGATTTAATGGCGGTGGATCTATTTCGTTCGCGCTGACACTATGCTTGTAATCATCCAGATGAATTATCTGACCGTTTCTCAACCATGAGACCTTTGGTGATGGATAACCACTAACAATACATTTTAACTTGAG
>JASAMW010005234.1:0-10158 GCA_030247985.1 Epsilonema sp. ZAB3_2
TGCGATCAGTAAAAGAGCGTGCCCAGTGAGTAGGTACAAGAATGGAAGTTTGAGAAATTGAGCCTTGCAGTCAGGCGGGTTCGTGCGCTAAGAGGGGCGTAATCCCGTTCTGCGCTGCGTGTTTGACTCACGCACGGGCCTGCTCAATATTTCAAACTGCTTCTCTTGTCCTCAGACCTCTTCTAAGAGAAGCATTTTGAAAAATTGGAAGTACTGAGCAAGTAGCACCCGCGCTAAGGACTATTCCATCATGTCCTGCGTTTCCATATTGCAAATCTGTGTGTGCGGTCAACTAAAGAGCGTGTGTAGGAGCCCAGTGAGTAGGTACAAGAGTGGAAGTTTGAAAAATTGAGCCGCGCAGCCAGACGGGGTCGTGCGCTAAAAGGGGCGTAATCCCGTAACTGCGCTGCGTGTACGACTCACGCACTGGCCGCCCAATTTTTCAAACTGCTTCTCTTGTCCTCGCATCTCTTAATAGACTAAAGCCGCGCTAAAGGACTATTCCATCCTGTCCTGCGCTACCTGCAGGAAGCTCATGTTGAAGGCGTAGTGCCGCTGACGCGTCCTGTCCGACAGTCGACCGCACACCCGCTTCTCCACCAATCCGGTAGCATGAAGGACTTCAAAGCACTAGGCATATGCAGCACGAACAGACTTACACCTCGTTAGACTCAAAAGGTTTACTCACATTGGAGGAAAATGAACCCGGGGTAAGCCTGTCTTTGCATACGCCGAGCCATGGACACGCCAAGCCTACGCTCAGCGCAAGGCTCTCATCGTCATGTGAATGAGCTCTCGCGCATGCACAATATATAGCATTGTGGGTCGGTGAAAGGTAGGCGGAGTATGTATGTAGGTACTGTTTTTAAATAATGCATGTACGTACTGTACGCAGCAGCACAGCAAAACTCTCGATACCATTTTAAGCGACACCATTCTCTGCCATCTACCTGACGCGTGTACATACTTACTACGCGTATCTAACTAAGCAGAGCAGACCTGTGATAGGAGACTTCCAGCCAGGAGTGGCTCCACATGCGTCACGTGTTGCGACTCTGCGCTGTGAGAGCCAGACAGGGAGCCTGCGTCTCCGCTGGCCGCCACCACATAGCCGCCCTCCTCCAGCAGCAGACAGCGCATGTGCGGATCCTCAACGCAGGCAGGGATGGATTCCAGCAGCAGCTTGTACATGAAACTCACCGGAACGTCCATGCCTGTGAACAAGGAACATCAATTAAAAATGGTGCAGCTCGAGCAGCTCATTATCGCAATAATGGACAGTTCACCAGTTAGATATGATAAACGAAAGGCATGCATGAACATTTTTGGTACTACCAAGAATAATATAACCTGTGTTAGGTAATATTATTCTTGGTACTACTATGTTCCAGTACGTACGTGCTTGCAATAGTTCTCCATCCTGTACCAGTACCACGAAATAGAAGGAAGAGAACTACTACCACGCAGTACGGTGTGTCTTGTTCTGGCTTACCCATGACGCCGACAACAGGGTCGTTGGGATGGTGGAGGGCGGCGCGTTTTCCTTCGTAGACGGTGTGGGACAGAGTGACCGTGTAGCCGGCGCCCGACGGGTCCAAGTAGGGCGGCGTCAGCACCACGAAGCCCGGATACTCCAGAGCTCTCCGATACCTGTGTACACAATACATACAGAACAAGAGATGCAGGACTTCACTCGTACAAGAATTATTAGTGAAGTAAACGAACGGAACTGTACGTATTATCTACGTACATCATACCCCGCAGCACTTACGTACGTACACTATACATGCAATACGCGCTACATTCATATATACCGTCTGCAGGCAAAGGGCATACGACCTACATACGCTACTAGCCTAGCGCAAGACCCTATATTATCAAGCATAGGACCAATTCGGCACTGATGTGCAGTCATAAGCCACTGCCTACATACCTACACTTTCTGTGCATTCACACATGCATAATATACTACCACACTTTCTGAGCACTGTAGGTACAGGTACATAGCACGCGCACTATTGTGCACTGTACGTACATACCAATATCTCTCGGTGGGCCGATAGTCGGGCGGGAGAAGGGCGGCGGGGTAGGTGAGCAGAACTCCCCTGCGGGTGGCGGCGAACTTCCGCAGCACGCTCCTTCTTCTACTGGAGAGGGCGAAGAGCTGCTTCCACCTGCCGACGATGGGAGCCAGGGCGCTGATGTCCGCCTTGACGCCCTCCTGCAGTCCCGGGTTCTTGATGAGCTGGGTGGTGTCGCGCAGATGCGCCCAGTAGTTCTGCGCCACCTTCCGACTTTCCCCTCCGCCCACCAGGTGGCGGTAGGGTCGACGAAAGCAGGACGCACTCAGGTAGACGCCGCCCAATTCTGCAAGAGAACGCAGAGCAGCGAGTTAGTAGTGTGCCGGACTAAGTCGGGCTTAGGGTAACCACAAGCAAGTACCATGCAAACGCAAATTGCTGAGATTGGGAAGACTTCTATCAATCGATTCCTTGCTTGTACTTTCCTCTTTCAAATGAGAACTTGGTTCTTCATTTGCTGAAAGCAAGCTCACAGGAGCGCGGCCGGGTTTACCCCATAGTACCCTACCAATGTGCTGTACACCTACGCAAACTGCATGTACAGTACATAGTACCTGTTGTAGATAACTGTTCCATATTGAGACAATGTTCTTTGATGCGCTCGTTTAGCAGAAGATCTAGTCGGTGGTAAGTCAGATCATGAAGGCCAGATACTAAACATGACGACAAGGAAAACTACGTAAAGCAGGGGAGTTTCATTCATTGCACAAACGTAAGCGAAGGGTGCACCTTTCATGTTTTCAAGCTCCGGTACACTCTTCAATACGTTTCCCGATTTGTCCTTTGCAGAAACGTGAAGCAAGTAATAAGGCGCCTCCTTCAGCTGAAATGAAAGCAAGGATACGCATACATCAAGGAAAAATTTATCCATACACATTCGCACAGACAAGAAGAACGCAAGGGAGCAATCGTGCAGAAAACATAAAGCGTAACTGCTTACCGCAATCCAATGATACTGATCGCGCGGATTTGTCCAGCTACCACCAGAAGTCTCTCGCATTCGCTCCCAAATTCGCGTCTCCTCAAGCACATCGATCAAGGACACCCAGGGAACGCCTTTGTCCAATTTGGGATGATATATCACCATCCTACAACACATGCAGATCAACCGTCTACCAATCAGCAGCCTTCAAATCTTACATACTTGCGCTAAAAATAAGGGGTAGTCGCGAGCTGACCCCTGTTTTTCAGTGCGTTTTTGATCGATGCCGGCGAATGCTGGCGGGATCACCGATCAAAACACGCACTGAAAAACAGTGGGGTCAACTCGCGAACACCCATAATTCTTAGCGCAAGTAGCGAATATATGCTTCAACAGCACGTACAAACACAATACTCACGCACTCCCTCACCCTTCCGTATCCAGCAGGGCCAAGTAGGCGTTGGAGTCGGGGTCGGCGTGGTAGCGCAGAGGTGCGGTGAGTTGGGCCAAGCTCAAATCCTGGCCGACGATGCCGAGGAATTTCTCGCTGCTTTCCGTCCACAGGGGAAGCGTCAGGGAAATCACGGGTCTCGACAGCAGGTACAGATCCCCGTAGAAGAAGGAAGAGAACATTGGGTGACTCGCTGTCGTCTGTGGTCGTCTGCGTCTTGGGTCCATGTGGGCGGGGTCGATATGGGGCTCGGACCAGGCGAGCAGACGACGGTAGGTGGTGTCCAGACGCACCTCAGGCTTCTTCAGCAGATCGTACAGAGCCGAAAGGGTCAGGGATTCGGCCACCGAGGAACTCACCATCAACATCTGACACCGAAGAACAATATGCATCACAGGCGAGTATGGATATTCACGGCAAGCAAGCTCATAGAACTTTATTCACAACTATAGTCTGGCCAGAAAGAGTTCGCCATGGAATTTAGCCCGTGTTGCGCAGTTCGCATGGAGTGTTGCACAACAGGAGCACGTGAGGCATGGAGAAAATCAGCACGTCTTTATATTTTACGCAAAACGACGAGTTTCACTAACAGGCGTTAGCGAATCGTTATGGCCAGACAATACAATAAAAGCTACAGAAGGTATAGGTGATCCGTTTTTCTTGCCTCATTTGACGAGTAACCCCACAACCCATAGGCATTTTGTTTGTTCATACTTTTCCTTTGGGCGGATGCCTTCTTCTCTGTTTCAGCCACTCCTTCAAGTCCGGCGGCATGCGATGCAGATGCTTCTCGAAGTTTTGCTCGGCCAAATGGCGAAGAAATTGTGTTTCCCACACTGGCACTTTACCTTCTGAACAAAACATGCAATTATGCATACTGAAATCACAGCATCAAGCATCATAGCACAGTACACACTACATACATACTCTACCCACGATTGCGCTATGTACCGCTACGCCCAATCGCTAATATTCGTGCTACGCAGTGCAAACAAGCAGAAAATATGCAAAACCTCCCCGTCTTCTACATTTACATTGTTTGCGCAATAGTGCATTACGTTGGTTTAACGGCCCATTCACATCAGAGGCCTGCGAAGGGCGCGCGACCGGCGTACGCCGAAAAGCATGGACAACCATGGCCACGCTCGACGTACGGTGGGAGCGCGCCGGGCGCATTTACTTCCTATGTGAACGAGCCTTAGGAAAGCGTATTACTGTCTATCGTACCGTCCATGACTGCCAGTGTGTTGATCTGTACGCTGAGGTTGGTACGACGATTGAGCTGCGCCAGTGTGCTGACGACGTCTCCTGCCTCAGCCAGACTGGACAGCAGGCCGCGACTGATGTAGAAGACGTAGGAGTGAGCAGAAGAGGCGGCGGAGTCTGCCAACAGCTGGAAAGCGCGCGACAGACCCAATGAGTGATTCGTCGGCTCTGAACAGAAAGCACAAATAGATTGCAAACTCTACATGAAACTGAATGTACACGAACACGTCTCTGCAAACGAACACGTACTTTACACGTACTTGTAAGTACACGATTGTATAGACATGTATTGCATGAACATGTACACGAACGTATACGAGCATGTCATGTACACGAACACGTACGTTCACGAACATGTTCGTGTACATGTAATGTACACGAACACGTCTCTGCAAACGAACACATCCTGTATGTACGGTAGAATGTGCTCCGCCTCCGCATAAAGCAAGCAAATGCATAGCTAATTACGCGTAATTGTACATATACAGCAGTAAATAACCAGTCTGTTCTTACTTGATTGTTTTTCCAGACGGTTGACAAAGCGCTTGAGTTGCTCTTTCGCTTCCCAGTTGGCCCTCAGCATGTGACCACCGTCACACACGTTGGAACTAACGGCAAGCACCGTCACCAGATCACGACGAGTGAAGGAGTCCAGTAACACATTGGCGATTGCCTTCGCTTTGGCCAACTGGCTATCCGAAAGAGAGCTTCCTACACCACGCGAAACACACTGACTCTACCTCTCGTACAGCTTATATCACCACCAAAACCAAAAATATATAATTCTGCTTAGGGGAAGAATGGACGACGTAGTGTAAACAAAACAGAGCATCCCTGGCAGATATTCGCCCCAATTTATTGGGTTTTTGAAATATCCAATTATTTGGATATCCAATTTTTTGGGTTTTACGAGACCATTACATTAGTTTCGCCTTTCGTAAAATCCAATACAATGGTTTCGTAAAACCCAATGTAATGGTTTCGTAAAACCCAAAAAAGTGGATATCCAAATATTTGGATATTTCAAAAACCCAAAAAATTGGGGCGAATATCTGCCAGGGATGCTCTGTTTTGTTTACACTACGTCGTCCATTCTTCCCCTTAGCAGAATTATATATTTTTGCTAAAACCATCCGCAACCTTTGTCAGGGTCACGTACGAATATGCACTGCACGTACGTTCTAGCAGAACAACGACGTGTTTGGGATAGGGCAGTGACGTTGCCAGGAATTGAGCTCGGTGGCGACTGGCTTCCATCTGCAGACAGCGCACAACACCTGCGCCATGTGCGGGATACTCGATGTGAGAGCCGTCCGAAGAGATAAAGTACTGCCACCGTAGACCCGCCAGATAGCGCGCTTTTCGACGGTAAACTAAAAGAGCAAATGCACGGTTGAATGCATATGTTAGACACAAACAGATACCAACCACAACACATGCACAATTCTCTCAGTAAACTGACTATGCAGATACTTCTCCATTCATGCTTCAGTAAAAGCATGTAAAACTGCACATACTTTCGTTAAGAGGCTTTCCAGGATAGAAATGCAAATCTGGCAAAGTAGGAGCCAGTATGTCGCAAGTGTAGCTGGTATTCACCCATGCAGAAAACTGCGCCTCGTACCTGTATCAACAAAAAACAAAAGGGGAAATTGGGAAAAATGAAAAAAATAGAGAGAGAAAAAAAAAGAAAAAGGAACCCTTCAGCAACCAACCCAGAGACGAGGGGGACCCACACCCCACCCCCCGCGCGAAAACCCCCACCCCCGCGCCCCCACACCACACGCCCCGCAAAGCCCAAGACACGCCCCCACCGCCCACACACCCGAACGAAAAACAACAAACACCACAACACCGCACACGCCACCACAGAGAAACACCGCAACCACACACAAAAGACCCCACACAACACCACAAAAACTAAACGACACAACAACACGCACGCCCCAAACACACCGACCCCCCCCCCCCCCCTTAACCAATACGTCCGGTCAACCAACCACCTGATTCATAAAAGAAAAAGACTGTAGGCGCATACAAACCTGAGATCTTTTCTTTCCAACGAGCAGCAACTACGAAAGGAACGAAGAAGACGAATGTCCACTGGACTCTTCTCGTGATAGGCCAACACCGCAGAGTGCACATCAAACAGCACCGACTTGTACGCAGAAAAGCTTTGGTCCAAATCACTGGCAAGCTGCAAATAACACTAAACATAGTGCAAAACACACATATACATAACCAGAAAACGTCTTTGTCGTCAGTCTTACGTACATCATGCAATATCCGTGTCCTGTTCAGTGTTACCCTTTTGAAGGAGTAACCGTCAAAATAACCCTAAACACAACACACACAGTCATAACGAAAGTACTCTGTACTTGCCCGCAGTAAAATCTATTGGACGTACGACCAGTAATTTATAATTGGGTGCGAGAATGTGCCAAAGCCACGTACGTTTCTGCAGTGGGAGTGGCACATTCTTTTTCTAATTTATAAATTCTTGATACGACCAGTCTACGAATTCTATTTACCAACCTGCATTTCCAGAACGAGCAGTTCTTCGTTGGCAATTTCTCTGAGCGTTCCCGACACTTTATCAGCGTTCATTACGGCAGGAAGCGTGCTGAGATCTTGGCGTAGGGTCGGGGGTTTCTCTTGAAACAAACTGTGATGACGTGCACCCCTATCTTCTTTCTCCGCAGATTTATCGCTATTCTCACGAACTGACATCACTGCACACGATAGATGAGCCATGAAGACGAAAATCCAGGCAAAACGAGTCATTTTCACCGCTGTAGCAGTTGGCAGCACCAGAATTCAAATGCAGTAGGCCCAAAGGTTGCAAAGAAGAATGAGCAAACAGACGGCAGGAGATAAGACGGGAAGCAAAGGAAAAGGTTTCGCAAAAAGGTTACAGATGCCGCTACATCGCTGTTGTGACCTGTAACTCCAAAGTGGTCTTGGCCCTTGATCCGTTTTCAGGCGGAAGTGCTACCAGAATATGTCAGTGGGACCATCAGACCCTCTTTCCCTCCCATTTTTAATCTCATTTCTCAAAATGCAACCGCTTTTCGGCCCTTTTTCAAACGCTCTTGCTATTCTTGATAGAAATGCCAGATTACAAGATGCTACGGGAGCGCAAAATTGCAAGCACGGCTGATCGCCCGACTTATCGACGCTCTTTCCCCTCTCCCCTCCCCCCCCCCCCCTGACCAACCCCAAAATCACTCACCTCCGACAAAAATATGAAGTACGTGACGTGAGCGCGGCCGTTTTGAATACGGGAGGTCCACACGACACACACACACACGCAAAGACGAGAGCGAGAAGAACTGAAAGAAAACGGACGGACCCGACACAGAAAGCAGCTAAAAGTCCACAAAGAGCCAGCCCAGACCAAACCTTTCTGTCCAAAACCAACCATAAGCAAAGAAAACTACAATTCTGCTCAACCAGAGACCCGCTCAAGTAACTAGACACTTTCTCCACACTGCCTCTCCCACAAAACGCCAACTCGAACGAAACAAACCGCTTTCAACCCCCCACTCAAAAAACAAAAACCCCCCCCCCCCAAACATTGCCAAGCTCGGCAACGGTGTACAGAGACGGCACCTAGTTCGTTAAAATAGCTTAGTCTTGCTCTTTCGAAATGGACATGCCTTGACCATTCCGGTGAAGAAAAATTTTGAATTAGGCTGTTTTTGCCGAATGTGCGATTTGAAGATTTTTAAGACGGCATTTAAGCGTTTTAAAGATGTGATTTTTGAAATCTACATCAAATTCTACACAAGGTAGTTTCAAAGATTTTGGCCTATCTGAAAGGCAAAAGAGGCCAAAATAGACAAAGTGTTGCACTCAGTACTGCAAAAGTTCACCAAAATGACAGGTACCCTGAACGAGAAGGAACTCAAAAGTTCGCCAAAACTGCCCACCTTTCAATGTCTATTTGTTGTTGAATAAATTTTTGGTGGAAATTTGAAAAAACCAAAGAACCTACCTGGTGTAGAATTTGATGTAGATTTCAAAAATCGCATCGTTAATACGCTTAAATGCCGTCTTAAACCTTCAAAATCGCACATTCGACAAAAACAACCAGCCTGTAATTCAAAAACAGTAATGTAACAGTAATTCAAAATTTTTCTTCACCGGAATGGTCGAGGCATACACCATTCGAAAGAGCAAGAGTTGAGCTATTCAATGAGCTAGGTGCCGTCTCTGTACACTGTTGCCGAGCTTGGCAATCTTCAGTCAAAGTTAGGCCTAAAGTTGCCAATTTTAAAAAAATCGACACCACGTTTGTCTCAATATCTCGATTACGGTAGGGGTTAAAATTTTGTTCGAAAAGTATATAATTCCGCGAAGAAGGGGAGTTGAACAAAAAAAAAGCGCATGCGAATACCCTGATTGGTTGCCGAGATATGGCCGTTTATGCGCGAAAGGTCCAAAATTGAGTTGGACAAAAAGTGTCACTCAAGTTGGCGAATCTTTGAGCGGCCGTAACTCGCTAACGGTTAAGCGCAGAAGGGTCGGAATTGTCGCATCTTACATAACTTTTGACGCGCTTTCGAATGAGCTAGGTTTGGTCGAAATCGGAGATCAGCCGGTTTCAGCCTTTGCCCCGCTCTTTCGTGGACCTTCTCTTATCATGTCCTCCGATAAGGACTCAGTTTGCAGTTACTGTCCAAGCTTTTCTCATCCAAGCGATCGTTATGGAACCATAAGAGCAGGAGTCACAAGGAGGAACTGGACGAGGAGCGATGCGCAGCTGATGCGGTGAAGAAATATTCATGCGAGTTCTGCAAGAACCAATTTTCTTCGCGTCAAACTTTGTGCACCCACAGGGCGAAGTTTCATCGGAGGAGGAGAGAAGAAGCTTGAGAGCGGAGCACTCACATATCAAGTGTTTGGAGGAGGGATGCAGTTATGGAGGACATCAGATTGCTGATTTGAGGAACCATCTGACTGCTGAGCATGGCAAGGCGTTCACTGTGGTTATACGGGAATTCGACTCGGTCTCTGGTAGGTCCATCTCATATTTCTTGTACGTTTCTGATCTCTTCATACGTATGTACGTACATGGTACTGTGAGCTGAGCTGAATGAACTGTTTGCAGAGTTCATGCACTGGAAGAATGAGGTGGAGAAGAAGCTATGGGTGACGTTCGCCGAGAATTATGGATGCAGAGAAACCGATTCGAAGCAGCATCGCTATTTTCTGTGCACCAGAAGCACTGCGAATGCCCCACAGAGAGCTAGGAGCCAGAAGATGGACACGCATTGTACTGCGACGATCAAGTACCGTATTTACCTGTGCATAGCCCCATGGGGCTTATAAAAAAATTGAGAGGTCCTATATGGGGCTATGCATAGGGGGGGGCTATGCATAGGGGGGGGCTATGCATGGGACATTTTTTATGTTTTTGAGAGGTGCGTAGAGGC
>JASAMW010005235.1:0-16809 GCA_030247985.1 Epsilonema sp. ZAB3_2
TTGTGGTACAATATGAGGCAAATCTTCGATTTCTAAGGTCAGCCTTTCTGAGTTGTTTTGAGCCACTTTTTGTTGGCCTAGAAAGTTGAAATTTTGCGTGCATATTAAAACAACTTTGAAGCCTTGGCTACTTATTGCAAAAGACCGCATTTGAAAATGACACTCCACTGCGGAGATAGAGCGACACAAACAACCGGTGAGTATATTATGGAACACCCTGTATATAGATTTCAGCGCCGACCGAACCCCCCCCCCTACCGAATCGAGGAGTGTACCAGCTGGGTCCCGTACAAACCACAAGGTGTACGAAACGAGCAGAGTACAAAAACCGGGGTACGAACGAATCGGGTTGTGTGTAACGTAACACAAGCACCCCCTTCCATACTAGGTGGTAAGCAAGTGGGAACATGAACTACTGTAAAGATCGGTGTATAGCCCGATGCCATGTAAGTTCGATCCCATATGTACTATATAGCCCACACAATTTGCGAAACCTTATTTGCGAAACCCACACACGGTTTTACGAAACCTATTTTTATTTTCCCCTGTTTTTAGGTTTCGTTACATCCTTTATAAAGGTTTCGTAAAACCCAATAAAAGGGGAAAATAAAAATAGGTTTTACGAAACACCTATAAATAGGGGGAAAATAAAAATAGGTTTAGTAAATCCCCATTATAAAGGTTTTATAAAACCCAATAAATAGGGGAAAATAAAAATAGGTTTCGTAAATCCCCTTTATAAGGTTTCGTAAAACCCAATAAATAGGGGAAAATAAAACTTAGGGGATTTGAAAAACCCATATAAAAGGGCGAAAAAGACAATGCCTCCTCGTTTCTGTTTACTACGTAGCCCATTCTTCCCGATACAGGTGTTATATATTTTTGGCTATATTATGAACATACTTACATACACCGAGTGACCACCTATACGAACGGAAAAGCTGCCTGAAAATTTATCCGCGTTGAATTGCATGGTGCATCACTACATACAACCCGTCCAATTCACTGGGTATTTTTTCTATATGAGCAGAGCGATAGGTCTTTGATGATTAATCAGCAGAATGGAGAACGTACATATGTAGGTATAGGGTGTATCAGAATATATACTCTCCGGATGTTTTTTTTTATAACTCCGCAAAGGAGCGTCATTTTTCACTGCGGTCGTATGCGGTGTATGTATCCAAGGCTTCAACGTTTGCGAAGGCAAAACTTCAACTTTCTAGGACAACAGAAAGCGGCTCAAAACAGCTCAAAATGACTAACCTCAGCAATTGAGGATTGCAAACAATACCACAATGTAGAGCATATTCTACCATCCCGCAAAGCTACCGTAATACATTTTCAAAACGTGTTCAATAGCGAGTTAGCTTTCTCCTTAATCCAGGTTTTGCCCCCATAGTAAAAAAAACGTAAAATTCTGTGTCCGAAAGTTTGAGCCTTCATAACTTCCTTTCGGTAGAGGGACTACGGGGTTGAAATTTTGCCTGCATAAACGTTGAAGCCTTACCTACAAAATACAAAAGAGCGTACTGAAATCGAATGCTCTGTTGAGGAATGAGAGGCACAAACACCCGGAGAGTTTATTCTGATGCACCCTGTATATTGTACCCTACATACGTCTTTGTTTGTACCGGTAATCATTGTATTTACTGTTTCACGGTGGCAAACCGCATGATGACTTCTAGTTTGGAACAAGAAGTTCCTTCTTTGGGACAAAAAAGCATTCAAAAACTGCAATAAAACTTGCCGGGTTGTATTGTCTCCGCAAATTTAGTAAAAGCCTTGGCCGCTATTTGACTGTTGTTTCACTCACAACTACCCTTGCGCGAACATTCAACGATTACGATAGATTTTTTCATTTGTTTTGTCCAAGTCGTCGGTCAACCAACACCGGAATTCACTGCGACAGTTTTGTTTTGGCTCTTCTGACAGAACGTCATTGAGGTAACAAAGTCTGACTCTTTCTTTTACGTGCCTCAAGGGTTAGCGCAAATTTTGTTACCAACTGGATAACCCATAAAAAAGAGCTGTCAGACGAGGTACGTATGTACGTATATAATATGTACGTATGTATATACGTATGTAGTGCAGTAAAAAGCGTCCCCTTGTTTTCAACAATCATGGCAAAATGTGCGGCATCGGCATTGAAGAAAATCTCCATTGTTGCTGTGTTTTACAAGCTAAAATTTGCTCTATTTTTATTCGAGATCGTATTATTTTATTCACGATCGTATTCATATTTTTATTCAGGATCTATATACCTATTTTTCCGATCCAAATCATTGAAATTTCAGATAGAACATTCTGTCATTGAAACTTTTTGAAAATTTCAACGGATTTTTGCAAAGAAAAATACGACCATATTTTGCATTCCTGATTGCAGCAGTCACTATATGGGGAGGCAGGCAACTCAGCTAACAGCTCATAAAACAAAAATCACAATTATCAATGCCTGTACAATAAAAACTTGATTTTCAAAAGTGGACACAGATAGAACATTCTGTCATGAAACATCCTGGCAAATACACAGAACTTGGCATGATGCTTGTTTTGGGTTCAAATGAGCAGTTTGGAGCAAAAGAACGCTCTCATATGAAAATCTATGCATAAATAAGTCATTGGTGCCCACAGCTCGTTTTTCACAAAAAGTGCAGTTAGAACGTTCTGTCACTCAGACGACGATTTTATTTACATAGATCGAGTATTATGCAATCCTTGATTTATGAAATTGATCATAATCGATATTTTGTTGAGCAAATCTGGGACATGCATTGATCTCTGAGATTGCCATGTAGTAGTATAATATAGGTTCAAGATTTTAGACAATTCGAGTTCAAGTTCGAGTTCAGGTTCAGCATTTCAATTTGAGTTCGAGTTCGAGTTCAGGTTCATCAAAAAATTAGGGTTTTTCCAGTTCAAGTTCGAGTTCAGGTTCAATTTTTCATACAAAATTATACGTGGAAATTGGAAAAATGCTTCTTGGCCAGCACTTAGTTCACTCACTTTTTGCAATTTTCCATTACTTTTGTATGCCCAAGGTGCCAATTCGACCTTTCTGGCTTCGAATTTGAGTTCGAGTTCAAGTTCAGGTTCTCAAAAATTTCCCATTTGAGTTCAAGTTCAGGTTCACCAAAAATTAAGGTTTTTTCGAGTTCGAGTTCGAGTTCAGGTCGAACCTATATAATACTACCATGTATGTATGGTACCGTGGGGAAAACTCGGAAACGGGGTAAACCCGGACACCTTAAGCTTTCTGATCTTGCCGCTTCAGCAAATGATGAACATTGAACATGGTAGCTCATTTGAAAGAGCGAGGAGAGTTCAATGTATCGATTGGTAGAATACTTGTCGGTCGTATGGCTGCTCAGATTAGGTGTCCGGGTTTACCCCCGTGTCCCGGTTTACCCCACAGTACCCCACTATGTATGTACAACATACATACATGTACTTACGGCTTCTTGCTTTATAAATCCAAGTAGAAAATGTGTACGTTAGGAAAATGAATGGTGCACCCTTGTTTAGTAAAGTACATAACCCTGCGGTACGTATTCAATCAAGTCAAGTCTGGCAAAGATGGCTTTACTTTGGCTTCTCTTCACAATCACTGTCATCTGGGCACCAACGCCTTCAATTACTACGCCTGTTAAGATTACGGAATGTTACAATGACCCCGAGCACTTGTATACTTGCCCCCATTTTGTTTCATGCTGTTACCATAGTTGCAATACATCAAATTTTGCGGTGCACTGCGAGCAATTGAGCAATTACAAGGTCGATACGACTCAACTTTCCTGCTGGTGTGATATGTAAGATTGTAAGACAGACAAACCGCCACGACAAGAAGACAAACGGATCCGGAATACCGTATTTTTGGGCGTATATCCCCAGTGTAACCCCATTGGCAAAGCCCTGTGAAACTTCCATGTACTACCCTACCTGTATGTAAGCTGGTCATAAGCTAGCTATAGCTACTCCTAGGTACACCATGATATAATGCCTATAAGCTTAGCTGATCATGTTTTATACTAGAATAACCCTGTTTTAACCACGATTATGCCCTAAAAACACGTACTTTTGATCTCAAAAACATGCCTCTACACGCCTCTCACAAACAGAAATTTTGTCCCATGTAGTAGTATATCCCACTGTACGGGATACGGTCACTTGGTTGCCGGTCACTTCGTTGCGGTAATTTCGTTGCGGCGGTGATCACTTCGTTGCGAGAACTTTCGTTGCGGTCACTTCGTTGCGGTTTTTTTCGTTACGGACATTTCGTTGCGGCCATCCTCTGGTCATTTTGTTGCGAGAACTTTCGTTGCCGGTCATTTCGTTGCCGGTCTTGATTTGGTCAATTGGTAGTGAAGCCGGTAGTGAGTACTTTCGTTGCCATTCACTTCGTTGCAGGCTAGGCTTAGGCTTAGGCTTAGGTAAATCTCGCAACGAAATGAACGGCAACGAAAGTACTCACTACCAAATGACCAAATCTAGACCGGCAACGAAATGACCCGCAACGAAAATACCCGCAACGAAAGTTCTCGCAACGAAATGCCCAGAGGACGGCCGCAACGAAATGTCCGCAACAAAAAAAACCGCAACGAAGTAACCGCAACGAAAGTTCTCGCAACGAAGTGACCGCGGCAACGAAAGGTCCGCAACGAAATGTCCGCAACGAAAAAAGCCGCAACGAAGTGACCGCGAACCCAATCAAGGTAGACGCGCCAGCGGAACCTCGAGAGGCTCACGAACGAGGCTTCGGCGCGTCCCACCTTACTTAGTCATGTGTAAATAGGAGTGACGGAAATGAAAACACACATTTGCTCATAACTCCCGAGCTAAGAGGCGGATTGAGCTGAAATTTTATACGAAGATTCCCCCTATGGGTATGTATCTACTGGCAAAATTTCAGCTCGATAGGCCTACTGGTTAGGGCGCTACGGGCGAAAACCTATTTTTGAAAGATGAGGACAGCTGATGTACTGAAAATTTGTGACCTCCATAACTTTTCAACGAGTCGAGGGATCGAGCTCGGTTTTTTTTTAAAAGATGGGAAATGTAAAGGTCTTGGGAAAGTGGTCCGAGCACTTTTTGCGTTTAAGGCCTCTGACACCCTTAAAAGTACGATTTTGTGGTAAAAATAGTTGCAAAGTTAGCCAGCATACTCCTCCGTGGATTTTTCTTGGATCTGAGTGGTAGGTATACCAAAAGATAGGTCTCACTCTACTCTCGATACGAATTTTTTTAGATTTTTAAAATTCGCTTTGGTTCTCGAGTTATGAGCTGTCAAAGTTGACTGTTTTTATGTTTGGCTTTAGCAATACTTAAGGACGCGACAGACAGCTGAAATGAGTGCCTGCCGCACTGTAGAGGCCTCATATAGCATACCATTCGATTCGTCTTCAAAAGATCTATCGATCGCTGCCCACTGCGACATGCTCATGCCTATCTCGTCAACTCGAGCTCGGTTTTTCAAAGATTTGTATGCATTTGTTATGCACATTCACATAAGGCTCAACTCCTCTCAAAAACATAAAAATGTCCCACGTAGGTATATCCCCTAAATATACGTATAATGTATCTCGAGGTTCCGCTAGCACATCTCGTCAACTCGAGCTCAGTTTTTTAAAAGATTTTTATGCATGTGTTAAAACAAGATGTATCGATTGGGAACAATTTTGACATGCTTGTATCCTATATGCTTCTCACATTTCAAGTAGACGTGGCAGGAACCAGTGGAGAAGTGCTCCTAAGGAGCACGAAGGAAGTGAGCGAGAGGCTCACTAGCCTGCAGATGCTTATGGGGTTGACGGCGCAGAAACCAGAAGGTTCCAACCACCCATCGCTGCCGAAACTTGCTACCCCTCCAAGTTGACAGCCTCTCGCACAATCTGCTGCCATCCGACTGGTGCGGGCATACTTTTGCCCATTCCCAATCATGGCAAACAAAACTCTTCAATGACCTTTGTTGCCTCTCGCCTGCTTCTGTATGCCTGATCACATGCAAAACGCTGGATCCAAACCATAATATTTGGTCATCTTAACTAGGTAATTATATGTGTGTAAACATGTACATGCTGGTACAAAATATGGTGCAACAAAAAACCTTGAGCATTAGTTCAAAGACAAAAAAATGTGATGTTCCCTCAAAAGTAGAACATACATACATGCATACCAGTAAAGATTTCATGTCTTAAAATAGCTTTTCCTGTTTATCCTGAACAACAGCAAGTTAATGATTCAGCTTAATGATTATTAAAAACTTAATGAAACTTAGCTTAGTGAAACTTAATGATTCCAAAGCCGATATTTTGAATCGAGAAGATCGAACCCTGGTGGACCTCTCACCTCCTATTTGGCAAGAAATGTGTGAAACGGCTGGTCATATTGGAAGCCATTGTTGAATGGGTGCGTACTACATGCGAATGCAAATGTGAGCAAGAATAAAGCATACACATACGTACACACTTATTCATAACGCTGCATGGATCAGGCATACAGAAGCAGGCGAGAGGCAACAAAGGTCATTGAAGAGTTTTGTTTGCCATGATTGGGAATGGGCAAAAGTATGCCCGCACCAGTCGGATGGCAGCAGATTGTGCGAGAGGCTGTCAACTCGGAGGGGTAGCAAGTTTCGGCAGCGATGGGTGGTTGGAACCTTCTGGTTTCTGCGCCGTCAACCCCATAAGCATCTGCAGGCTAGTGAGCCTCTCGCTCACTTCCTTCGTGCTCCTTAGGAGCACTTCTCCACTGGTGTACAGAGTGTCTCAAAATAAACCGAACATTTCCGTGCATGTAACTCTGGAACCACAAGTTAGATTTTCATGCGGTGTATTGTATTTAGTAGCCAAGGCTTCAACTTAGATGTGTACAAAATTTCATCTATTTTCTCTACATACTTCGGAAGATGCGACGGTTTGAAACTCGAAGCTCAAAATCGACGCTTTTCTTCAGTATGGAGAAAAATTTCGGTCTTAATTTTTCAAGATACCCTGTTCCATGCGTTTGCTATGGCGACACTGGGGATAGTGCATGAGATACACATTTCCTCGCATTTTGGGACCTCTTTTTTCATTACGAGACTAATTTTATCTTGGACCCATGCACAAAAGACCCCTAAATCGGCACTCATTTCGAAAAACCCTCGTTTTTGACCGCCGGGGAAAGAAGGTGTTTGAACACCTTCCACTGGGCCTGCGAAGCTAAACTTTTGTACACATCTAAGTTGAAGCCTTGGCTACTAAATACAATAAACCGCATGAAAATCTAACGTTTGGTTCCAGAGTTACATGCATGGAAAAGTGTTCGGTTTATTATGAGACACCCTGAATATCCCCAGTGTACAACCCCCATCAGACCTCTCGATTTTTTGTATAGTTCCGGGGCGCGGGGCTACACACCCAAAAATACGGTACCGAGCGAGAGTTGCGACTTGCGGACTTGCCTTACAATTGACGAGTTCGACTTCTGTTCGTAGTTGCGTTAGTCAGCTTATTAGACGAGGAAGCATGGATAGCTCAAGTCCATTAGCACTTATGATAAATTAGTGTGAAGTAGGGTAGTCTTTCTACAATTAAGAGTAGTCATTTTCGATGTTTACAATATCTCTGTCTGTACCCTTTACGTACAGTAGTGGGCTACACATGTGGTGAGTAAACTCACGGTGAATTCACGGTGAATGAGTAAACTCACGGTGAATTCACGGTGAATTTTGAACTTCTAGCTTCATTTTATGTGTGGAACATTCTCACTTGCTTCCAAACGCAAAATTTTTCTCACGTGTTCACACGACGGTGAGTTTCAAACTCACGGTGAATTCACAGGACTTCCTTTGGGCTTCATCGCATACTTACGGGGAATTCCCCGTGAGTTTACTCACCTCGTGTGTAGCGCACTAGTGTCAGACATATGAGGGCGTGTGTCAGCAACTGAACTTACATGGTAGGGTACTTGAGGTAAAGCCGGTCATGGGGTAGATCCGGTAACCTAAGCTCCTTTGAACTTGCTGTTACAGCAAGTGATGAACCAAATGGCTCATTTCAAAGAGAAAGAGTTCAATGAATCGATCGATATCATGTTCTTGTGTCAGTGATTGCTGAGATATGCAGCCCTGAAAAGGTGGCCGGATTTTCCAATGGATGAGTTTACCCCATAGTACCCTATTGCCCTTCAAACGTATAGTGGTAATTTTGTTTTCTGTACTGTACTGTAGTGTTAGTGTTATGTGTGATTTTTCATTTTTTCTGCGTCGATTTCTGGCCACACACCATCCCATTATGATAAAGTCGTGTTAGTGGCACATGTACGCATTTTTCGAAGCTTCAAGAACAGTGGAATCTGTGCAAGCTGTTCTGTAGCTCCATTCTGTGCAAGCTTATGTAGCGCCATTCTGTGCAATCTTAGCTCCTAATACGTCATGATGTCCTCTTTCAGGAGAATAATGCTTTTTATTCAGGAGAATAATGCGAAATAATGTTGAACATGACGTGTAATGGATGCTGCAAGTATTACAAATTGATTTAGGTAGACTTACATTCTTTGAAAAAGAATTTCATCGGACTTATGTTCAGTAGTCCACATACCGTATTTACCGGTGCATAGCCCCATGGGGGTATGCAAAAATTGAGAGGTCCCATATGGGGGAATGCATAGGGGGGGGGGTTATGCATGGGGCATTTTTTATGTCTTTGAGAGGTGCGCAGAGGCATATTTTTTAGGTCAAAAGCTAGCCGGATTGAAAATAAAAAAACCCGCATGCGACTACGTGCCCTCTGTGTCGAGAAATCGTAAAATTCCTGATAACATTGAAAATATGGCGATCAATTGGACAATATTGCATCGTAACGATTTTTATTGTGAATCTAACAACGTTCTATGAGCCTGACCCCTGACCTGATCACGATAAATATACCGCACCATATCGAGGTTGTACATACATACACTGTGATAACGCATGCTAAATGCTGGCCATGCACAGAACAGAATAAAAATTTCACATGTGGTCAATTGATGACAGCAGTGAAAGTGGATGATGGGGCGAGTAAAAGAGCCGAGATGAGATGATGAGTAGAGCGAGATTGATGAGCAGTGAGCTAGCGATGAAGCAGTACGGGTCGGAGCACCCTGAGGTTCGTTTCACGGTTCGTATTGCAGGTGGCGCTAAAAAAATCAAATAAGTACATAGTGTAGCTGCTACCAAGAGCCCATGCTGCTACTGATGTAAGCTACGTATGTGATATCGAGTTAGAGTGAATACGTGGTTTTGAAAATTGATAAAGGGCGAAGAATCCGGTGCCGTCGAAGATGTTGTTGGCATGAAAGATCATACGAAAGAACTCCTTCTCCGACTTCACTTTCCTCGGACTTCGAATGCCGCAGTAGCGCTGATTGTTGCGATCTTCCGTCCGGTAGTTACTGAACAGGACGTAATCACTCTGCGAATTGTTTCCGCACCTGCAAAAAATTATGTCGCACTTTATCATGTACAGTATGTACAGAGTGTCACATAATAAACTCCGGGGGTTTCCGAGTATAACTCTCGAGTTAAAGCTGAGATTTCAATGCGGTTTTTTTCTATTATATAGCCAAGGCTTCAACTTAGATACACGCAAAATTTCATCTGCGTAGCTTCTTTGGTTATGGTTTTATTATGGGACACCCTGTATGCGCATATACATATGTGGAAAGAATAATATAATGAAGAAGGCGGTCAGTGCGGTGGGCGTACTGTTCAAATCCCTCCACGTCAAAGTAGGTAAACTGAAGGGTGACAGTTTGGTTTGTAGTGCCATGAAACTCGTAATGACAATCCGTTTTCCTCGGATAGTAGCCCGGATAATTGGGAGAGTACACCGTGCCATTGGAACTGACATTACTATGGAAAATGAAACCACAAGCTGAAAAAAAAACAAAAGAGGACAGCGAATGCATTCCGCAATAATTCCGCATCCACACAGACAGATACGTACACGTAGTACGTACAATACATAAACGTCAGCAACTACTACTGGTCCCTCAAACGCATCGAGGCAGCTACCAGTATGGGTCTTCCATAGACAACTTTAAAGAAGTCCACGATTACGTGTTGAAGTACGCTAGCCTCGCTGGACCGTAAATTGTCCATGGCTTGACCATTTTCAAAACTGCGCAGATGTTCCATTAGTGATTTTCACATTTCTTTTTCTAATGGAACATTTGCGCAGTTGAGGGAATGGTCTAGCCATGGACCATTTGCGGTCCAGCGAGGCTAGCGTACTTCAACACATAAACGTGGACTTCTTTAAAGTTGTGTATGAAAGACCCATGCTGGTAGCTACCTCGATGCGTTCCGTGGGTAGGGAGGCGTGTGTTTACTATGTTGGTGATCCCTCTCCCCAACCGTAATCCCGAAGTTTTTCACAAAGCGATAGATGAAGCTGTAACCGCGATAGCCCTTCTGCTCCTGATTGTGATGTGATTGCGATATGAATTCCGCAACAAGCATGTTGAAGCTGGACATCAGTTGCGGCGGTGTCTCCGTCCCACAGAATGTTTCCAACTTCGACATCCTCCCTTCCAACTCCACGTACGCCGTAAAGTGATCATAATTTTCTCGGCAGCTACAAACACGAAGAATAAAAAATATCTTTCATATGGGAAATTATAGCGTGTACATCATTATTACCGATCCTGTGTATACGCCTACGACCTACGACGTACTCTCGTCTCATATCTCTCTGTGGCGGAAAGTATAGATCGAAGTCGGTGAAGATGAGCTGCACCCTTTCGATGCCAAGTGACTTGAAGGTGTAAGTGCACTTGGTGTCTGAGGGATAACCCTCTGAAAGGTTGTAGTTGGGACTCTTGATGACACCAGAGGTGTCGCCATTGCCATCACTGGTTACGGTCACATCACAGATTCCTTCAACAAAATAATTTTAACATGATAGTGCATTACTGTGCTCCTACCTAACTGCTATACGACATGATACGACGGAGCTATCATTTCAGCAAATATACCATCAGGGTGTTGCTCTGCCATAGCCGATTTCAATATAAGCCTGCAGAGTACGCTAACCAGCGGCAACAAGGCAGTAGAACTCGTATATCCAGTCGTTTGAGAAGCTACCGCTGTGAAATTGCTAGCAGCAGTCTTTTCAGCTTGTTGCTGACATTTCTTTATGGTTAGCATCTTTAGCCGTAAATATGGTAGAACATAATTTTGACAAGTTTCGGAACGAAATTCTTTATTGGTTTTTTTTCCTTCGGACACTTGGCTGCGCAAATTCTCAGGAAAAAAATGAAGCTGTAAAAGCCGAAGTGATATCCTTTCGTGGAAGACTGAACACACTAGACAGGCAGGCAGACGCTAAGAGATAAGAAGCCTACACACTCTTCTATAAGTAAGCGAGCCAGCCAGATATGGAAAACTTCACTCACGACGACATATTACGCGAATTTGGAGCCGGCCAAAGGGAGGCTCTTATGGGGAAAAATTAGATTACACAAGGAAGGCTTCTTGTCGTGTGTGGTCAGGAAAGATGGGGGAATATTGAGTTACTCTATCCCAAGCAAGTAACAGACACACGCATTCCAAAGCCCCGAGTGTATCAGAGATTAGTCTACCATATTAAACTTTATGTTCCCGAAGTAGCCCTGTTAGCTGATTTGATGATAGATGTAGGTACAATGCCTCTAGGACTCGAAGCCAAATCCTCAGGGCACAGATTAGCCGGTTATCGTAACGACCACATTATCCGACCAAGCAGAAAAAATGGCTAATTAGTTTCCGTCTGGGAAAGCTGTTTGTTTTCTTTATCCCCCTTTATACCTTCTAGCCAAAAAGATACCGTATACCTGATTTGTCGACTCGAAGTCTAGATGAAGTAGCATCATCCAGAGGCACGAAGGAATATTCTGCATAGAATCCGCGCCCCTAAAAATCAGTTTATAAGTATTCGTACACCGTAACCGGTGCACTGCCATCAATCTCTCGTTTTGCTATGCCATCAAGAGTTTGCAGTCTTCTGTATTAGCGGACTTGCAAAATAAACAAGGGTGTCTACGCGCGCCGTAGAAAAGTGCGGCAGGCGCGCGCGCTAAAGAGAGCAACAGAAGTCCGCTTCTTTCGCAACTGTCTACGGCGCAAGTCCGCTAATACAGAAGACAGCAAACTCGCGATGGTTTAGTTATTTTTTGGGGAACTTTGGGCGGAAATTTCGGGGTAAGCCTGCATGCATCATTCGATAGAGCATAAAAAATGCTGCAAAACGCACCAAGTCCCATCCTTCTACGTTGCGTCGTTCTTGAGTTACAGGCAATAACTGATCTGTGAACGGGAAACTCAACTTGAGAGCACGTAGCTCGCTAACCATTGCATCGATCAAACCAGAAACTTACTGCACCATAAATGCGCATGCATTTGCACACCTGATAGTCAGAGTTATTTCCTGCGTGAAAATAGACGTAGGCGTCTGAGCTAGATGATACAGCCTTATCCTCTGTCCTGGATTTTCCGCAAAATGGCCCGCCGATCGATTTGGAACCACGGCGTCGATGTCGCTTCTTCGCCTCTTCCACAATGACACCATCACTGACGATCACGTCCCGTTTCCCATTAGGAGATCGTTGGCCACCAAATAAGGCTGCAGGTCGGCCGTCAAAAACCATAACCTTATCAACTGCATATATGCATCTGAAAGAAAGATAAGGCGGCAGGGCCTCATTTTTAAATGTGCTTTAGCCAATCCCCGAGAAAGTTTACTATGTATCTACGTACAAAAAATTAAAACGTGTCGCACGTCGCACTTACGATCCTTCAATGGGATGCAAGTCAATTTCCTTCATAGTAATCTTGATCCTTTCACCAGGTTGGCCTTCCAACACGTAGAAGCAACTAGTCTCCGAAGGATAATGATAAGGATAGCGCGGCGAGTAGATCTTTCCAGTTCTTAGATCACGGGAGCTCTTGATATGGTAATAACAGTCGTAATTCGGACTGCCAGGCCTGACTAATTTGCCATCTGTCATATAATTTCCTGCAAATAAACGATAACACTCCTTTGTGGCCAATCTATCAATTAACTCCTTTTCGAACACAGGCAAATGCAATCATCCCGGTAGTGCTTGATCTTGACGTGGTAATAATAATGCACATTATTTGCATTCTTTATTATCAAGGCAATTCATTATGCGCTGTTGCATAGTATGTACGTACTACGCGTACATCGTACATGACATTGGTCCAGAGTTCAGTTGGTGCCCCTCACTTTTGTCAAGGAATCGAAATTCTCCGATGAATCCGCGGTCGGTTGATGGATTGTGGAATTTATCAGAGTGAAACTCGAGAAAGAGAAATCGATCTTTGGAGTAGAAAGTGAGAGGCGGCGGCGCCATTTGACCGCACAGCTCTCGATCCCACTTGCTATCTTCATTCACGCCTGAACTCTCCAAGTCATGAAAGATACGCACAAAGTCCAAGCAGCTGAAACATGGCGCAACCTAGGTACACGTCGGAAGCACATCGGGTTACGCAATGTTCGTGCGGAATAAAAAAATGGCTGTGACTTGGCTGAGTCGCAGTGCATGCGACAGTGTACAAGTAGCATGTAGCTGCCTGCAGTCGATGCATAGCATTGCAAATTATAACCAAGAATAAAGTACACAGTTCCTGCTCTTACGTTCCATTCGGTTCTCTTTTGTCCGAAAGGTGAAAGTGCTGCAGATTGAGCTCCACCAGCTCGTTTTCACTCCCCAGGAAGGAATAGAGAAGGCAGTGGATGTCTTTCGGATAAGGCACAGGGTAGTTTGGCGACATGAAGCTACCATTCAGGATCCGACCAGATCCATCTTGACCACCGAACACGATGCACTCACAAGCTAAACAAACAAAACAGCAAGACATAAATTACGACACTACATTACAGTGTACAGTACGTCATCGCATCTACAATTCTACAGTAAAAATGTACAGCAGACAATATTGTACTCTACTCAGCATGTACCTGGGGACACAGCAGTGCTAGGAAGCAGCGTTGAGTGCATTTGAAGCATCATGGTGAACAGCACAGTCTGAATCATCTGGAAGTAAGGCGACCCCATTTGCAAGTACGAAAAACTTTAAAAGTTACGTACGTATGTAATATTGGGCATTACCGTAATTTCGACGAGTATCGCAGAGCAGGAAGCATGGCTAGGTCGGTTCATATTCCTCTCCATCTGGAAGAAAGTTGCAGCTGTTTCCACGGCCGCCACTTGGCCTCAGTGCACAGCGATGGCCCAAACTCTGCGGCGCAGAAATCAGCATGATCGTGGTGCGGTATGTCGCTGTTTTATGCAGCCATTTTATCCACGAAAGTCAACTCAATCTTTTATTTCCCATTTACGTACGCGCTCCAGATAGACTGAAGAGTGATGGTCTTGGGCTGCATCTAAAATATGAGTATCCATTATTCCAGTCAGTGCAGCGTCAGTCGTAAATGAATGACGAACTGCGGTCATAAGACCCAAATGTGAAATATGGCACTTTGATGGCGCAGCTTGGGGACACATTTTACAGGGAGGAGCAGGCAGAAGACGCAGTAGAGGAAGGCGGAGCAGAAGTCGGATTTATTGGACACATCGTTATTCCTCGCGAGCTTCTTCTGTTCGACTCCTGCACGCGCGGTTGTCGAACATATTCTTCCTAATTCTTGATGGGGGAAAATGCACAGCAAGCGACAGTGAGGGAGCATCTGATTTTTGAGGAATTTTCCGCTACTTTTGGTACTACTTTGTCATGCGCCGCGCGCGTGCCCAAGCAGGCAAAAGCCGCTTGCCCTTTAGCTATAAGCTTCTCCTGTCGCGTCGCGTCTTTAGTTGCCCTGATGGCCCGTCCTTTTGCCTTGAGGAAAGCCTTGAGACGCATAGGAAACGCTTAGACACGGCGTGAGCTCTTTATCGCTGGCGACCGAACCGAGTACACTACCAAAGTCGCGCAGAAAGAACATTCAGTATCGGGCGCTCAGCTGAGTTGGGTTCTCTAGCAAGAATAAGCCTGCCTATTCTACGTACGTACATATGCACAATATATGTAGCAAAGCAACCACTTTCTTTCTGCGGCGCTGTTCTATTGTGTCACCAACTGATGAGAAACGGAACGGAAGCAATAGATAAAGAGAAGAACAGCCAATACGAAAACCTCGAGGTTTGTTTTGGGAAAGGGTAACCGTGCGCAGCCCGGGGCACGTAGAGGGCAAGCATAGGCAAAGCAGAAGCAGTTGTCTCCTGCCAGATAATTATTAGCGGGGAAGAATGCGAAGAACAGCAACTAATCTTCGCTAATGGCAAGTAAAACAAAATCATAATGACACCGCAGACAAAGGGCCGCGCGCATTCTCCAGCTCTTGTTGGTCGAACGCCTCCAGTGTGCCGGAACGGAAACCTCTTTGCCAAACATTGGCGCATGAAGGGGCGGCTTCTTCTACGCTCAGACACCGGGGGCACTGATTGTTTCGTACGGAAGCAACTGCAACGCGTGTGTAAGTAAGCAGCAAAGAAGTAGTGTGTCGCAATTATTGGGCAAAGAATGCTAAACGACAGCAGAGACAGAAACAGAGGCAAAGATACGCCGCGGTGGTGACGAAAGGCGCCGACGGCTTTGCCTTCCATTGGACGAAGCATGGCGAGCTCGCTCTCTCCCATTGGCAAATTGGCAATTTACTGTGAAATCTGATTCCGGTCTAGATTTCGCCCTGGCTGTCGGAGGGAAGGGAACCTGAACGCCATACAAATAGCTTGAGATAACTCGGTTATGAATTTGTCTGCCTGTGCTTGGCTGGACACCAAACGCAGGCTTTTTCTTATGCCGTCGAAGCTGGCGCACGTACAATACTACACGGCTTGGCATGCTCGGTTTTGGCGCTACTCGCTGTGTGTATACGTATTTAGTGTTTGTGGGACATACACATACACACGCCTCCTTCTTCCGCTTCTCTACACATCCATGTGAGCGCACGCCTGATGTCGTACTAATAAAATTGGATGTACCGACCGTCGCACGCTTCTTCCGTCCTATCTGGATGCGGTTTAGCCTTGGTATTTAGGATGGACCTAATCCCGCTTCGCTGATCAATAAACTTTGTCGGAAAAAGGGGCGACTAAGCTGTGCACGGTCGTGGAATTTTGTTCCCGTGAAAATCGAGATCTTCAAATCTCTGCGGCGCCTAATAGCGTCATAATCGGCCCACGGTGTGCGCGGGGGGAATCGAAGCGAGTCGGCTTTGTCGCCCAATATTTTGTCGCAAGCTATTGAAGTAGCTCCAATCTGTGCCCATTAGCATTCATATGGCTTGCGTGCGTACTATATTTTCACACCCTTGCGGCACCGCAATGCAAAGCGTAGTAATTGCGCAACTTGTCCGGCGTAAAAATACCGAAGCCCGTATGATGCCGCGAACACAGCTACGGTAGCTGTCTACCAGCATCCTCAACTTTCCCGTTTCAAAGCAGAGAAAAGAACAGAACCACAGTAGAAAAAGCAAAAATACAACAGGAGTGCAATTTTCTATTTCTAGCATGCTCTGTACAAAGTAAGAAATGATGAGCTGGCACTTAGTACAGTACCAGTACGCAAGGTACCGTATTTACCGGTGCATAGCCCCCTTTGCATAATGCATAGCTCCCTTATGCATAGGTACGTATTTTTTCAGCAATCAATCAGCAATTCGCAGGAACTTTCGTATTGCAGTTGTCAGTGACACAGTTGTAAACCTGAAAGACATTGTAGGTTCCAAAACGAACCAATCCTTAATTTCATAAATCTAATCAACGGCCTATTTTCAGACCTTCTTCTTACCA
>JASAMW010005237.1:0-17306 GCA_030247985.1 Epsilonema sp. ZAB3_2
ACATGAATTACGTACGTACATAGCGTAGGAAAACATGGGTAGATCCGGCCGGTTTTGTGGTAAACTCGGCCAAAAACGGCCTTCAGTTCAGTGCGTAGTCTGGCTAGAAAGAGAGTTCGCTATGGGACTCAAGTCGTCCTGTGTAGATTAGTTTGCATGTACTTCTGCTAATAGTACGAAGCATGGACAGAAATTCGCATTTGTGAATCTACGTATTTTACGCAGCGCGCCTTGAATGCCTCTTACTGGCAGGACTATAGGTGACAGGGTACTACCCCGGCTCTTATTTACCCCAGAATAACTACTGCTATTGTTTCTATGACCATGTTTTATTCTGCAGGCGACTGGATGTGCGTAGGCTGCGGGAACAACAACTTTGGTTTCCGCCAGAGTTGCAATCGATGCCAGACCGCCAAACCCCCTGACGCCATGGGAGGAGGAGAAGGAGGACCGATGAGAGGGTAAAGAAGAATAGGGAGGGGGTAAACCCGAACTAAAGAACGGAAGGAAGCCGCCGTCCATCATATAACAAAGAACACGGCTAGAATATAGGGTACTGTGGGGTAAACCCGAACTAAGCTTTTCTGAACTTGCCGCTTCAGCAAGTGATGAACGTGGTAGCTCATTTGAAAGAGGAGAGTTCAAGGAATCGATTGGTAGAATACTTGTCTCAATCGGTCGTATGGTTGGCTGAGATATACTAGGTGTCCGGGTTTACCCCACAGTACCCTAATATTTGATCTACTATATGTAGGCCTATTATATACGGAGCATGACACTATTTCCTTGTTGCTTTATTCATGTGTATGGTTTCTTGTTTGGCTTTACAGACGAGATGACAGAAGGGACCAACGAAGTCGTCCTTATTGAAACTTGACGGTAGCGCATTATGTGCTACGAGTACGACGCGGGCAAAATAACTACAGCGGCACTGTATTACTGCACTTACTGTAGATAGTGCTGCGACGCGTCTTGTGGAACTTTGTCACGCCAGTTCATTACAATATTTTATTTAGGTAGCGTTTCAATCTGTTGAACTTGCTTGATGTTTTGATATTTGTGCAGGTGTAGGTACGTACATGCTAAAGCTAGCTACACGCTTTCTGTAATTCTACTATCTTACGTACATGCGGGAATGAAATCAACTATTGTGAGTGTTTGACTCATGAGAATGGTGAGTACAGGAAGTGTAAATATGCGAAATGAGAGACTTATCTTCCTCTTTTCGATGTTGTATGTGTATTTAGCGGCGGATATTGTTGCTACTCATTCTTATGAATATGACACACTATGTACGTACGCACTTATGGTAAACCATTGTGGGTTTTTGTGTGCATTGTGGTATATCCTACGCGCTTTTGTTCTTCATGTGCTAAATCTAAAGCTGATGTGTGGTATTGGATTGTTTGCACACTTGCTTTCTGTTCCAAGCTTACCCAGTTGTTATTGTTGATGTATAGTAGGTATCAATATTTTATTTAGGTAGGCAGATACCCAAAGCTTGGTTCGTATCCTTTCTAAAAAAATTTGTGCTTTTTGTTTGTTCAATCATTCATTATTGTACTGTACCTATACTATTGGGTCCTATACATAGCTTATGACAAATAAAAGGTTCTCAGTGGTCGAGGCATGTTTTCAGCTTTTTGGGTGGAGCTGCACATATTCAGCTGTGTGGTATCTTATCGCCTATTCACATCGAGCAGTTTCACTGCGCATTGACCTGGTTGAATTTATGGTCTCCATCTAATGTGTTTCCTCGGTCCAGCATAACGAGGGTGTACACATTTGAAGGAAAGGAGTGAACAAATTCAACTATTGGGAGATGTTCTACACACTGGTGATAGACGTGGTTAGTTAGGATACCGATTATTCCCAGTTACGTACAGTGATCTGTTCATGCATATCATGGGAAAGTATTATGGCTCATTCACATATCGGAGACATGCGCTGGGCGTACGCTCGGCTTGTCCGTGGCTTGGCACACGCAAAGGCATGGTAGCCATGGATGCGTACGGCGAGCGCCGAGCGCATTTTCTTCACATGTTTCCACGTTTAAACGGCCGTACGTGCTGTATCTGACGTAAACGACCGAAAATTACTCGAACAGTCCATGGCTTTCCTGGCCTTTGTTGATATTACGATATTGAGCGTTGTGCGTCTTTGTTGGGCGTACGTCCGTTATCTGAATGCGGCATGTGAATGGGCCACTATGTGCAGTTTGATGAGCAAAATGCTGCTCTGTGAATCGTCGTTTCAGACCTCAGTGCATTCTTCTACGCGCACTTTATACGATACGATACAATCTCACATCAACCACGTGTTTGGCGCATCATGACAAGCGTAGGCACGGGCAAAAACAGCGCAGAGAAGCAGCGGAACCAGCACAAATCCTGCAACCAGCCAGCGCAATGCGTCCTGTACGACGAGTTCTGTCAGGATCTGAAGGAAATCAACGTGAAGCTAACCTCGGTCCTGGGCCTCCTACAAACCTTCTTCTCCACGTGGAAACAAAGCCAAGACCACGAACAACCACAACAACATCAGGGCGCGACCACGTATGTCTATCGCTCAGCACCTACTACCAGGAATTTATAACATGATTAGAAGGGGAGGAATATGCGAACGGTGTAGTGAGGCAGAAGCAAGGCTAGCGACCAAGTCGTTCCATATTTACGATTTCCGTGCATTTCCGTATTTATATTGAAGTCCTTCCATATATACGACCAGTGCGTTTTCGTATATAAGGAAGGACAAATTTGACAAAGTCGTATGTATATGCGGAACTACTTAGTCGCTAGCCTTGGTTCTGCCTCACTACACTGTTTGCATATTCCTCCCCTCTAAACT
The DNA here is from genome assembly GCA_030247985.1 of Epsilonema sp. ZAB3_2. NCBI lineage: Eukaryota > Metazoa > Nematoda > Chromadorea > Desmodorida > Epsilonematidae > Epsilonema > Epsilonema sp. ZAB3_2. The sequence continues at coordinate 2,848 of JASAMW010005237.1, forward strand.
GTTATATATTCCTGCTACTACAACCAAATCAGAGTACGATGATGACGAACTTCAAGCGAGTACTACAATGATGGAGGCAAGGGAGGATATGGAGATTGCAGAATTTGAAGAAGAAGTGGATGAAGAGGAAGGTGGGGTAATTTTTGCCCCTGGGGTCGCTCAGGGAGAGGGACTGGAGGCAGTGTTTCCTTCTGCTCATGCTCGTCAGGGAGGAAGACTTATGGGCAGAGTGCAGCGGCCGCGTGTCGTGAAGAGGAGTGGCGTGAAAAGGGAAAGGAGATGCCACTCGTCACTGGTATGTAATGAGTTGTATAGGGTACTGTGGGATAAACCGGGCCATGGGGTAAACCCGGCCGCCTAGGCGCCTGTGAATGAACTGTTTCAGCAAATGATGAACCAATTTCTAGCTCATTTTGGAAGAGGAGAGTTCAAGGAATCGATTGATATTACATTTGTCTCAATCGGTCGACTGGTTGCAGAGATATGCAGCCCTGAAACTTAGGCGGCCGGATTTTCCCATGGCCGGGTTTACCGCATCATAGTACCCTACATGGTAAGGCGGCCGAACGCTGTAAAGAGTTGTGGATCGGACCCCACGCGCCGAGAAATGAAAACGACGCCTGCGCGTTCGTTGCTGTATCGTTTCATTGCGCAGAATCGTCATTGCCAAGTTTCGAACAGGCGCGCGGCGTGTCTTTCCTGAGTGGGGGCCGAAGCAACGGCTCATTACGAGGGCACTATACGCGATGTATGTACGGACAGTGACTGTAGGGTAAAAGCTAATTGTATGCACGACAGTCCTACAGTGAACTTACGCAGTAACCCTATAATACGCCTTCACTCGCATGGTGTTCCTTGTGCATTTATATTCAATACTTAAAAGTTCCTTCATGTTTACAGACAGTCACAGATATCAAGCGCATGATCTTGCTGTTTCCCGGCTATCAGTTCACACGCCGAGTTCTCTACCGGTTTGGTGCCATGGCGAAGTACAAACGGTGCAGAACCGTATCACACGAACAGGTATGACGTGACTTCATTCCAATCCAATTATGAATTCTTGGTTCCATTATCTTTAAAATAATGTGCATCTGCTCTTGAGGTTTTGAAAATCTTGGACAATCTAGTCGAGGAGGGCCTTTTGGCCACCTTCTCACTATCTCCCATCTACGAGAAGACAGATCCATTGGAGCCAGCACTGGAAGCCAAGTTACGCGCTTATGGAATCTCGCTACAGGATTACGTTTCCGCCTATATGGCGCCACTACACCCAGAGATGGAGACGGATCAAAGGAGCAGGGTCACTAGGGTATTCATGAGAGAAAATAAGGGGGAAGAAGAGTATGCGACTGCCACTGCTGCTGAAGCAAGGGGAGAGAAAGGGGGTGAACATGGACAGTGGTTGGAAAATACGTGAAGTGAACAGATGATTGGTGAATAAACTAGGCTTTACTTGTACTGTACTGTACTGTACATAGGTGTTACGTATTTTGTTTTTATTTTACATCTGGCGCGTTCACCAGACGTCCGTCCGTTCATCAACCCATAAGTGTTCGTCCGTCCGTCCGTCAGCCCATATGGGTTGACGAACGGACGGTCGTTACGGACATCTGCATTACTGAATTTGCTTGCATGTCTGTGCGTGAGTTGAGTCGACGAGGATCACTTTGAAGCGTCGATTGATTTGCAGCGAATTAGTACGTATGTACCTCCACCTTGTACGCAAATGCACTGCTTACTGGCTGCTTTGTGAATGCGTATGTAGCCTGTACAATACACCACCTTCCTACTACAGGGTGTCTCACGTAAACCTACCTAACGATCCAGCCTAATAACTTCCGTATTACAGTGGATATTATGCTGAAATTTGGTCCCGAGAAACCCAAGAAAATACCATTTGTTGTGGCAAAATTTGAGCCAGATAAGTCAACTAGGGATGAAATTACGAGCTTGGAAATGTTGGACCCTGTTTTTCGCATTTTCCGCACTGAGCGTAGTTTTGGGACTAAAATCTTCTGCTGAGCATGGTCAAGCAGCTCATCCAACATTGAAATATGGCGAAACAATAATGGCTGAACGTCATCACGGTCCAGAACACAAAGGATACAAAAATACAGGCGATTTACCGTACATAACAGCCTTCAAGGAGCTGTCGAGGTCAATAGTGGCACCACTGATTTCAAAATCTTGAAAAACGTGGTCACAAATTTGCAAAGTCGTAATTTCATCCCTAGTTGATCTATCTGGCTCAAATTTTGCCACAACAAATGGTATATTCTTGGGTTTCTGGGGACCAAATTTCAGCTTGGTATCTACTGTAACACGGAAGTTATAAGGCTGGATCGTTAGGTAGGTCTACGTGAGACACCCTGTACCTACACTACACTGAAAATTCTTTAGTTTCTTCATACTAGTAACAGATGTTTATACATGTACAGTACAGTATACACTTCAGGCGGGTACCAAAGCAATACTTGCGATCACATCGCTGAGTTGCGCCACATCGTTGAATGCTCCAGATGTCAAGTTGATGATGCCCAGTTGCTGAGCACTGCTGGCGACATCTCTCACAACTATCCACACTTGGCCAGTGAACGGATCTGTGGCCATGCTGTCACAACCCAAAATGGTCAGCGTTGTGTGCCTAATCACAGCGGCAAAAGTTGCGTCTGCATTCGCTTCGTTTACGGTGTACACGTTAGGAGAGTCACTGTCACAGCCATACAGCAGTCCATTCGAGTAAGCCATGCCGCTTAGTCGGATGTTCCTGTTTGGTCCCTCGGTGATTAGACCGATTCTCGTTAACAGTCCGTTTCTCGGATCGATTGATGTCAAAGGCAGAGGGGTTGTGGCCTGACTTTCTGCGCCCAAAAATCGATCGTTAGCTGCGTCGTACGTGAAGGTTGAGAATGGTCGTCGTAAATTGGCGACAAGTGCGGTATTGTTTGTGCTAAGGTCGGTGGCTTCCAGAATTGTCATGCTTGCCGGCCCAGAGATTCGGTAGAGCAGATTGTTTTGAGAGTGATAGGCTATACTGGCTGAACCTTGCTCGTTGGAGAGTTGCAGATAGTTGGTAAGCGCACCAGTGGTCTGATTGATGACTACGAGCATCTCTGGAGTGGTGGACGCTTGGTCAAGCAAGCCGAAAAGTCGGGCTGAAATTACAGAGAAAACGAAATTAGGACACATGGGCACGGGGTTAAAACTTATACAGTGCGTACGTACAGTGTTTGTACGGTACGTACCAGACGTGATAAAATGGATGTACTTAAAATGGATCATCAATTTACATCAATTGTACAATTGGACCATTGTACATCAATTTGATCATGAATGCAACCGGCCAGTAAAACCCTTTTGACCACACAGACGTGGTATTGATAACATCCCTACGTAAGTATGTTATGACTGTAATATTGCAGTCATTACTGCATGTACAGAGTGTCTCAAAATAAACCGTCCACCTTTCCGTGCATGAAACTCTGGAACCACATCTTAGATTTTCATGCGGTTTCTTTTATTTTGTAGCCAAGGCTTCAACGCAGGTGTATACAAAATTTCAACTATTCCGTCCACATACTTCGGAAATTGCGACGGTTTGAATCTCGAAGCTCAAAATCGACGTTTTTCTTTACTATGGGGAAAATAGCGGTCTTATTCTTTCAAGATACCCAGTTCAATGCGTTTGCTACCCTGGCACTGGGGCTAATGCATGAGATACGCATTTTCTAGCATTTTGGAACATCGTTTTTCATTACGAGGCTAATTTTGTTTGGACCATCCATGCACAGAAGCCCCCTAATCGGCACTGTCAGTTCGAAAAACCCTGGTTTTTGACCGCCGGGGAAAGAACGTGTTTGAGCAGCTTCCACTTGGCCTATGAAGCTCAAATTTTGTACACATCTGAGTTGAAGCCTTTGCTACAAAATACAAAAAACCGCATGAAAATCTAAGATGTGGTTCCAGAGTTACATGTACGGAAAGGTGGACGGTTTATTATGAGACACCCTGTATGTACGTACAGTAATAGCAGTCCTTACTCCTACCAAGAGCCCACTCCTACGTAGGCATTATTACCTGTAGGAGTGATAGATGGTGGAGATATGGACGTCCGTTTTCTGCAAGCCACCGCGTGCACGAAGATTGAATGCAGCATTCCCAACCAAATGTAAAGCTGTGCCATCAGCTGCTATCAACATGACATGGTGAACCAGAAATGGGGTCAGCTTGTCACATCACAATTCACAGCGTCGCTCGCTTTTGGCTTAGTTCCATCTTTCGTGCTCTTTTGTGCACCAGAACTCATATCCAGCCCTAACTTTTTACCGTAGATGTAATTTTATGACCACTCCTCATAATTCAAGAATATGTTGTTGGTCATCGCACGACCGACCCCAAAATGAAGTGAAGGGCTACCAATGGACAAAATAATACTAAAGATGCGTCCTGGAAAGTCAACCGAAGAGGGAAAGGGTGTCAGAAAGTAAAATTTATTATCTGGCGAAAATAATTACGTGCCTCACGTTTGCATTCCTGTATATGTATACATTTCCTACAAACACATATACAGGTCTACTCTCCATTAGTGCCTGTCATGAATGATCAACGATCACTTCATGTTTATGCTTAGAGCAGTGGAAATTGACAAAGATAGTATCAACAGAAAGCTGATACGATTTCTCTGCTGGAGCACGGTGCTGGGTACTGCAGAAGCTGAAAATAAACCAACTACGGAACTAAACTATTTTGCATACAGTACTTATACGAGAAGGAATTTATAATTGTTGCGAGCTTAGGATTTATTTACATATATTTGATGATTTATGAAGTTGATCCTTGCCTTCCCCAATTGCTAACTTTGAGGAAATATCTGCTGGAGTCAGGATGGCATGCGTCTCATTTGTGGCTGGGAAATCATGGAAAGTAATTGGCAGAGTAAGGCAGATGAGACATGATAGTTCCAATCTACCAGGGGCTAAATGTCAAGCAGGTGCTTTATACGTACTGTAGTCTGTACTGTAGTGTATTGTACGTAATATACTGTAGCATTATGTACATACTGTACGTACGTACCGTACGTATAGCTACCCAGTTTTGGCGAAATTTGTCCACATTTCTCCCATCAAATTGACCATTTTCAAATCGTTAGCTGACATAACCCACTCGTGTTCGCGAAACGGCTTGAGCTGTTGAAACATGTTCTTGAAGATGAGATGCAGATCAAGGGTGTGAAAGGCGCCTACAAGCATAGGCCCATAGCAACAAACATGTCAGTAAGAGTTTGTACATGCGGAAACGTCAGCTTAGAACATGAATTTTACAGGTCAAATTTTTTGGAAATGGAAATGCGTCGCTCTCATAGTCCAGTGAATACAGGTACACATTCTTATTGCCACCCAGCAGCCACGTTTGAGCTTCGCGAACGGTGGCAGCAAAGAAAGCGTAATCCGATGTCATCTTAAATCAAAAGAGAGAAATATCCACAACTAAAACAAAAGTTTTTTAGCAAGGTGTAATTTTCACGACGACGACGACGACGACGTTACATAGGGATCATTTACATATTACGTCACTGGCTGATGGATGGCTGCTGACTGGGGTACCCCTTCTCCCCACCACACAAACTGACCCCCCCCCCCCCCAACAGACGTAGCACATTCACCACACACCCCCCTCCCCCATCACACACACTTCCCGGAGGGGGACGTAATATGTAAAATCCATACATTGATAATGCGTCGCGCCAGCTAAGTTACTAGTAGTTTGCTGGAGAGTCACAGTTGCTTCTTTTCCATATCCAAACAGTACTTTTCACAAGCTCGTCACCATGCTTAACTAGCTCCAGGTTTATCCCCAATGGCATTACAACTAAGCCATCAGAGTTAAACGTACGTAAAGCGTTGTGAGCCAGCTTCAGTAGAAGGTACACTTGTATAGATAGATCATTGCTCATGGTTCCTACAGCTATGTGAACGGGTCATACACAGACTCCATCCACAGCCATTGTTTTATAACCTGATATGAACACAGCACCCGCTGCTCCTCATGTAAGCCAGGTCGTAGGAGGAGCGATAGACAACCCAAAAAGAAAATTAGCCACAACCAATATCGATAATCATACAAATTTTCGAAAAATCCCAAACGCTATTGACAACAGCTGGTCGAAAGTGTCACAAAATCAATCTCTCGAATTCCAAACATAAGTAGTACTTCAGAGCTACAAGTGGATTTTTCTGCATGCTAGAGAGAATTCCCAGTTTTCCAAGCCACATCAAGCAAAATCACAGAGCAAACACGGAAACGAGGACCCTCCAACCCACCCCCACCAAATTCCCCCCCACAGAAAGATGACAGATGATAGTAAGTATAAGTACAAGTAAATTTAGGAAGAAGTAGTTGTTCAACAGTTTTGTTTATTAAGGTTTACAGTTAATGATGGAGGATCATTTGAGTAATGGCGAATTAGATGGGTGAGTATGACATAGGAGAAGTGGGGGAATTATTCAGAGAGTCGAGAGAGGGGGTAGTAAATAGCACCTAGGGTCAGGGTGGGGGGAGAGCAGGTAGGATGAGTATATGATGGAAGGGGGGGGGGGGGGGAGTAGGAAGGGGGGGGAGAAGGGGACCCAGCACAGTCAAGCAAGTTATCATGACGCCCGAATTACACCTTGCTAAAAAACTTTTGTTTTAGTTGTGGATATTTCTCTCTTTTGATTTAAGATGACATCGGATTACGCTTTCTTGCGCACTTCCGAGCCAACGTGGCTCTAATAAGATTGTACCTTATCATATATGAGAGCGACGCATTTCCATTTCCAAAATACCTTAAAATCATTCAAGCTGACGTTTCCGCATGTACAAACTCTTACTGACATGTTTGTTGCTATGGGCCTATGCTTGTAGGCGCCTTTCACACCCTTGATCTGCATCTCATCTTCAAGAACATGTTTCAACAGCTCAAGCCGTTTCGCGAACACGAGTGGGTTATGTCAGCTAACGATTTGAAAATGGTCAATATGATGGAGAAAGTACAAATTTCCCAAACTGGTAGTATACGTAGGTAGTAGAAGTATGTACATAATGCTACAGTATATTACGTACAATACACTACAGTACAGACTACAGTACGTATAAAGCACCTGCTTGACATTTAGGCACCCTGGTCACGATTGGCAACCTATTCCAATGTCTGCCATCAGTGACCTTACTCTGACCAATTACTTTTCCATCGATTTGCCCCAGCCACAAATGAGACGCATGTTCCATCCTGACGCTGCCCAGCTATGGAATCTCATTGTTCCTCAAAGTGTAGCAATTGAGGAAGCAAAGGCACAGGATGCAACTTCATCAAAGTCATCAGGAATACTATGTAAAAATAAATACCTACAACGCCTGCGCAACAATTATAAATTCCTTCTCGTATAAGTACTGTATGCAAAATAGTTTAGTTCCGTAGTTGGTTTATTTTCAGCTTCTGCAGTACCCAGCACCGTGCTCCAGCAGAGAAATCGTATCAGCTTTCTGTTGATACTATCTTTTCAATTTCCATCTCTAAGCATAAACATGAAGTGATCGTTGATCATTCATGACAGGCACTAATGGAGAGTAGACCTGTATATGTGTTTGTAGGAAATGTATACATATACAGGAATGCAAACGTGAGGCACGTAATTATTTTCGCCAGATAATAAATTTTACTTTCTGACACCCTTTCCCTCTTCGGTTGACTTTCCAGGACGCATCTTTAGTATTATTTTGTCCATTGGTAGCCCTTCACTTCATTTTGGGGTCGGTCGTGCGATGACCAACAACATATTCTTGAATTATGAGGAGTGGTCATAAAATTACATCTACGGTAAAAAGTTAGGGCTGGATATGAGTTCTGGTGCACAAAAGAGCACGAAAGATGGAACTAAGCCAAAAGCGAGCGACGCTGTGAATTGTGATGTGACAAGCTGACCCCATTTCTGGTTCACCATGTCATGTTGATAGCAGCTGATGGCACAGCTTTACATTTGGTTGGGAATGCTGCATTCAATCTTCGTGCACGCGGTGGCTTGCAGAAAACGGACGTCCATATCTCCACCATCTATCACTCCTACAGGTAATAATGCCTACGTAGGAGTGGGCTCTTGGTAGGAGTAAGGACTGCTATTACTGTACGTACATACAGGGTGTCTCATAATAAACCGTCCACCTTTCCGTACATGTAACTCTGGAACCACATCTTAGATTTTCATGCGGTTTTTTGTATTTTGTAGCAAAGGCTTCAACTCAGATGTGTACAAAATTTGAGCTTCATAGGCCAAGTGGAAGCTGCTCAAACACGTTCTTTCCCCGGCGGTCAAAAACCAGGGTTTTTCGAACTGACAGTGCCGATTAGGGGGCTTCTGTGCATGGATGGTCCAAACAAAATTAGCCTCGTAATGAAAAACGATGTTCCAAAATGCTAGAAAATGCGTATCTCATGCATTAGCCCCAGTGCCAGGGTAGCAAACGCATTGAACTGGGTATCTTGAAAGAATAAGACCGCTATTTTCCCCATAGTAAAGAAAAACGTCGATTTTGAGCTTCGAGATTCAAACCGTCGCAATTTCCGAAGTATGTGGACGGAATAGTTGAAATTTTGTATACACCTGCGTTGAAGCCTTGGCTACAAAATAAAAGAAACCGCATGAAAATCTAAGATGTGGTTCCAGAGTTTCATGCACGGAAAGGTGGACGGTTTATTTTGAGACACTCTGTACATGCAGTAATGACTGCAATATTACAGTCATAACATACTTACGTAGGGATGTTATCAATACCACGTCTGTGTGGTCAAAAGGGTTTTACTGGCCGGTTGCATTCATGATCAAATTGATGTACAATGGTCCAATTGTACAATTGATGTAAATTGATGATCCATTTTAAGTACATCCATTTTATCACGTCTGGTACGTACCGTACAAACACTGTACGTACGCACTGTATAAGTTTTAACCCCGTGCCCATGTGTCCTAATTTCGTTTTCTCTGTAATTTCAGCCCGACTTTTCGGCTTGCTTGACCAAGCGTCCACCACTCCAGAGATGCTCGTAGTCATCAATCAGACCACTGGTGCGCTTACCAACTATCTGCAACTCTCCAACGAGCAAGGTTCAGCCAGTATAGCCTATCACTCTCAAAACAATCTGCTCTACCGAATCTCTGGGCCGGCAAGCATGACAATTCTGGAAGCCACCGACCTTAGCACAAACAATACCGCACTTGTCGCCAATTTACGACGACCATTCTCAACCTTCACGTACGACGCAGCTAACGATCGATTTTTGGGCGCAGAAAGTCAGGCCACAACCCCTCTGCCTTTGACATCAATCGATCCGAGAAACGGACTGTTAACGAGAATCGGTCTAATCACCGAGGGACCAAACAGGAACATCCGACTAAGCGGCATGGCTTACTCGAATGGACTGCTGTATGGCTGTGACAGTGACTCTCCTAACGTGTACACCGTAAACGAAGCGAATGCAGACGCAACTTTTGCCGCTGTGATTAGGCACACAACGCTGACCATTTTGGGTTGTGACAGCATGGCCACAGATCCGTTCACTGGCCAAGTGTGGATAGTTGTGAGAGATGTCGCCAGCAGTGCTCAGCAACTGGGCATCATCAACTTGACATCTGGAGCATTCAACGATGTGGCGCAACTCAGCGATGTGATCGCAAGTATTGCTTTGGTACCCGCCTGAAGTGTATACTGTACTGTACATGTATAAACATCTGTTACTAGTATGAAGAAACTAAAGAATTTTCAGTGTAGTGTAGGTACAGGGTGTCTCACGTAGACCTACCTAACGATCCAGCCTTATAACTTCCGTGTTACAGTAGATACCAAGCTGAAATTTGGTCCCCAGAAACCCAAGAATATACCATTTGTTGTGGCAAAATTTGAGCCAGATAGATCAACTAGGGATGAAATTACGACTTTGCAAATTTGTGACCACGTTTTTCAAGATTTTGAAATCAGTGGTGCCACTATTGACCTCGACAGCTCCTTGAAGGCTGTTATGTACGGTAAATCGCCTGTATTTTTGTATCCTTTGTGTTCTGGACCGTGATGACGTTCAGCCATTATTGTTTCGCCATATTTCAATGTTGGATGAGCTGCTTGACCATGCTCAGCAGAAGATTTTAGTCCCAAAACTACGCTCAGTGCGGAAAATGCGAAAAACAGGGTCCAACATTTCCAAGCTCGTAATTTCATCCCTAGTTGATCTATCTGGCTCAAATTTTGCCACAACAAATGGTATATTCTTGGGTTTCTGGGGACCAAATTTCAGCTTGGTATCTACTGTAACACGGAAGTTATAAGGCTGGATCGTTAGGTAGGTCTACGTGAGACACCCTGTAGTAGGAAGGTGGTGTATTGTACAGGCTACATACGCATTCACAAAGCAGCCAGTAAGCAGTGCATTTGCGTACAAGGTGGAGGTACATACGTACTAATTCGCTGCAAATCAATCGAGGCTTCAAAGTGATCCTCGTCGACTCAACTCACGCACAGACATGCAAGCAAATTCAGTAATGCAGATGTCCGTAACGACCGTCCGTTCGTCAACCCATATGGGCTGACGGACGGACGGACGAACACTTATGGGTTGATGAACGGACGGACGTCTGGTGAACGCGCCAGAAGTAAAATAAAAACAAAATACGTAACACCTATGTACAGTACAGTACAGTACAAGTAAAGCCTAGTTTATTCACCAATCATCTGTTCACTTCACGTATTTTCCAACCACTGTCCATGTTCACCCCCTTTCTCTCCCCTTGCTTCAGCAGCAGTGGCAGTCGCATACTCTTCTTCCCCCTTATTTTCTCTCATGAATACCCTAGTGACCCTGCCCCTTTGATCCGTCTCCATCTCTGGGTGTAGTGGCGCCATATAGGCGGAAACGTAATCCTGTAGCGAGATTCCATAAGCGCGTAACTTGGCTTCCAGTGCTGGCTCCAATGGATCTGTCTTCTCGTAGATGGGAGATAGTGAGAAGGTGGCCAAAAGGCCCTCCTCGACTAGATTGTCCAAGATTTTCAAAACCTCAAGAGCAGATGCACATTATTTTAAAGATAATGGAACCAAGAATTCATAATTGGATTGGAATGAAGTCACGTCATACCTGTTCGTGTGATACGGTTCTGCACCGTTTGTACTTCGCCATGGCGCCAAACCGGTAGAGAACTCGGCGTGTGAACTGATAGCCGGGAAACAGCAAGATCATGCGCTTGATATCTGTGACTGTCTGTAAACATGAAGGAACTTTTAAGTATTGAATATAAATGCACAAGGAACACCATGCGCACTAGGTAGGACTGTCGTGCATACAATTAGCTTTTACCCTACAGTCACTGTCCGTACATACATCGCGTATAGTGCCCTCGTAATGAGCCGTTGCTTCGGCCCCCACTCAGGAAAGACACGCCGCGCGCCTGTTCGAAACTTGGCAATGACGATTCTGCGCAATGAAACGATACAGCAACGAACGCGCAGGCGTCGTTTTCATTTCTCGGCGCGTGGGGTCCGATCCACAACTCTTTACAGCGTTCGGCCGCCTTACCATGTAGGGTACTATGATGCGGTAAACCCGGCCATGGGAAAATCCGGCCGCCTAAGTTTCAGGGCTGCATATCTCTGCAACCAGTCGACCGATTGAGACAAATGTAATATCAATCGATTCCTTGAACTCTCCTCTTCCAAAATGAGCTAGAAATTGGTTCATCATTTGCTGAAACAGTTCATTCACAGGCGCCTAGGCGGCCGGGTTTACCCCATGGCCCGGTTTATCCCACAGTACCCTATACAACTCATTACATACCAGTGACGAGTGGGATCTCCTTCCCCTTTTTACGCCACTCCTCTTCACGACACGCGGCCTCTGCACTCTGCCCATAAGTCTTCCTCCCTGACGAGCATGAGCAGAAGGAAACACTGCCTCCATCCCCTCTCCCTGAGCTACCCCTGGGGCAAAAATTACCCCTCCTTCCTCCTCATCCACTTCTTCTTCAAATTCTGCAATCTCCATATCATCCCTTGCCTCCATCATCGTAGTACTTGCTTGAAGTTCGTCATCATCGTACTCTGATTTGGTTGTAGTAGCAGGAATATATAACAGTATAGAGGGGAGGAATACGTATGCAAACAGTGTAGTGAGGCAGAAGCAAGGCTAGTGACTAGAACTACGTAAGACGACAATTAAGAATTCTAGCGGTTTCTACCCGCTAGCGGTTTCTTGAATTTCATATCCCGCTAGCGGGATTTCAAATCTCGCTGCCCTAAAAAGCTCCCGCTACGACATATACGACTTTGTCAATTTTGTCCTTCCGTATATACGGAAACGCACTGGTCGTATATATGGAAGGACTTCAATATAAATACGGAAATGCACGGAAATCGTAAATATGGAACGACTTGGTCGCTAGCCTTGCTTCTGCCTCACTACACCGTTCGCATATTCCTCCCCTTCTAATCATGTTATAAATTCCTGGTAGTAGGTGCTGAGCGATAGACATACGTGGTCGCGCCCTGATGTTGTTGTGGTTGTTCCTGGTCTTGGCTTTGTTTCCACGTGGAGAAGAAGGTTTGTAGGAGGCCCAGGACCGAGGTTAGCTTCACGTTGATTTCCTTCAGATCCTGACAGAACTCGTCGTACAGGACGCATTGCGCTGGCTGGTTGCAGGATTTGTGCTGGTTCCGCTGCTTCTCTGCGCTGTTTTTGCCTGTGCCTACGCTTGTCATGATGCGCCAAACACGTGGTTGATGTGAGATTGTATCGTATCGTATAAAGTGCGCGTAGAAGAATGCACTGAGGTCTGAAACGACGATTCACAGAGCAGCATTTTGCTCATCAAACTGCACATAGTGGCCCATTCACATGCCGCATTCAGATAACGGACGTACGCCCAACAAAGACGCACAACGCTCAATATCGTAATATCAACAAAGGCCAGGAAAGCCCTGCACTGGTCGAGTAATTTTCCGGTCGTTTACGTCAGATACAGCACGTACGGCCGTTTTAAACGTGGAAACATGTGAAAGTAAAAGGCGCTCGGCGTACGCCCGCACGCATCCACGGCTACCATGCCTTTGCGTATGTCGAGCCATGGACACGCCGAGCGTACGCCCAGCGCATGTCTCCGATATGTGAATGAGCCATAATACTTTCCCATGATATGCATGAACAGATCACTGTACGTAACTGGGAATAATCGGTATCCTAACTAACCACGTCTATCACCAGTGTGTAGAACATCTCCCAATAGTTGAATTTGTTCACTCCTTTCCTTCAAATGTGTACACCCTCGTTATGCTGGACCGAGGAAACACATTAGATGGAGACCATAAATTCAACCAGGTCAATGCGCAGTGAAACTGCTCGATGTGAATAGGCGATAAGATACCACACAGCTGAATATGTGCAGCTCCACCCAAAAAGCTGAAAACATGCCTCGACCACTGAGAACCTTTTATTTGTCATAAGCTATGTATAGGACCCAATAGTATAGGTACAGTACAATAATGCAATGATTGAACAAACAAAAAGCACAAATTTTTTTAAAGAAAGGATACGAACCAAGCTTTGGGTATCTGCCTACCTAAATAAAAATATTGATACTTACTATACATCAACAATAACAACTGGGTAAGCTTGGAACAGAAAGCAAGTGTGCAAACAATCCAATACCACACATCAGCTTTAGATTTAGCACATGAAGAACAAAAGCGCGTAGGATATACCACAATGCACACAAAAACCCACAATGGTTTACCATAAGTGCGTACGTACATAGTGTGTCATATTCATAAGAATGAGTAAGCAACAATATCCGCCGCTAAATACACATATCAACATCGAAAAGAGGAAGATAAGTCTCTCATTTCGCATATTTACACTTCCTGTACTCACCATTCTCATGAGCTCAAACACTCACAATAGTTGATTTCATTCCCGCATGTACGTAAGATAGTAGAATTACAGAAAGCGTGTAGGTAGCTTTAGCATGTACGTACACCTAGCACAAATATCGGAAAATTTTAGTTCAACAGATTGAAACGCTACCGTAATAAATATTGTAATGAACGGCGTGACAAAGTTCCACAAGACGCGACATCAAGCAAGTTCAACAGATTGAAACGCTACCTAAATAAATATTGAGGAACGGCGGGAGAGAGAAACACCAGAAGGGCCCCACCCATCTCTACCGTAAGTGAGGTCATACAGTGCCGCTGTAGTTATTTTGCCCGCGTCGTACTCGTAGCACATAATGCGCTACCGTCAAGTTTCAATAAGGACGACTTCGTTGGTCCCTTCTGTCATCTCGTCTGTAAAGCCAAACAAGAAACCATACACATGAATAAAGCAACAAGGAAAAATAAGTGTCATGCTCCGTATATAATAGGCCTACATATAGTAGATCAAATAT
>JASAMW010005240.1:0-10936 GCA_030247985.1 Epsilonema sp. ZAB3_2
AAATATCCGTCCAGTGGGAAAATGGAGAACGATGATGTGACGGGGCTTTACGATTTCGTCTTTTGGGCTGGAGACCTGAACTTCAAGTCTGCGCACGTTTTCTTTTGTTTTTGTTCGTTCTTATACATGTGTAGATGTCAGCTGCGTTTGACCCTTGCTTTTTTAGAGTGGAACATGAGCGATCGACGGTAGTGGAGCTGATTGACAGTGTTCCGCTGGCACAGGTGGACAAAATAGTGCAGGCTGATCAGTTACGGGCGGAAATGAGAATAGGTAATTATTTTATGGTACTGTGGGGTAAACGAACCGGGGGACACGGGGTGAAAGGGGTGGACTCTGAACATTCGGGACACCTATGGGACACCAGACTTTTTTGAACCTGCCGCTTCAGCAAATGATGAACATGGTATAGTCTGGCCAGTAGGAGTTGGCAGTTGGACTTGCACGCCGTCCCGCTACTGTCTTCTTAGCTGCGCACAGCACACCGACGACCGGAACACCGATATGCCATGTCCCATGGCTGTTGACATATACTAGGTGTTCGGGATAATCCCATAGTACCCTACTTACTTCATTTCAGCAGAAAGCCGTTGGAGAAGTTGAAGAAAGAAATGTGCGGGGGAATCGAACCCCAGATCTATCCATCCCCATCGGAAGTTCTGCAGTTCTGACATTTATTGCAGTTTTGTGCTGCTAGAAACTACACTAGTGGGCTACACACGTGGTGAGTAAACTCACGGGGAATTCCCCGTAAAAGTATGTGATGAAGCATAGGGAGGCCGGTGAATTCACCGTGAGTTTGAAGCTCACCACGCGTGAGCACGTGAGAAAAACTTTGCGCTTGGGAGCAAGTGAGAATGCTCCACACGAAAAATAAAACTCGAAGTTCAAACTCACCGTGAATTCACCGTGAGTTTACTCACCACTTGTGTAGCGAAGCCCACTACTGACACCTCGAATGCCGTCGTCAGGTTCTCGCTTATGCGCTTGTTTATTGCTAGGCTCAATATTCCGCGGATTCAACGAAGGAGCCTTGGACTTTCTTCCCACGTACAAATACGACGTTGGTACCAATGACCATGACACTTCATCCAAACAGCGAACTCCATCTTACACGGTAGGAAAGCAAGTGATCGCAGTACTATACAGCAAGCAATATTTCTTTTCTTTGTAAACACATCATTGGTAAAGCAACATTATGAAAGCTATGTACGCAGAAGAGTATGACGGGATTTATGTACTGTGCAGTGCTGAACTTTCTCTGTGTGTTGTAGGATAGGATACTGTTCAGAAGTAATGGGAAGTTGGCGGATACTGTGGATGTGCTAGCGTACACTAGCGCTCACTCAGTAGTGGTCTCCGACCACAAACCGGTGGCTGCCGTGTTCCAGGTGGCTGTGAAACCAGGATCCAACAAGTAGGCTGCATACCTACTACCGTATTTACCTGTGCATAGCCCCATGGGGCTATGCAAAAATTGAGAGGTCCTATATGGGGCTATGCATAGGGGGCTATGCATAGGGGGGGGGGGGGGGGGAATTGCATAGGACATTTTTTATGTTTTTGAGAGGTGCGCAGAGGCATATTTTTTAGGCCAAAAGCACGTGTTTTAGGGCATAATTGAGGCCAAAACACGGTTATTCTAGTACAATACACCCCCAAGCAGGCTTATAGGCATCTTACAGGGTGCTCGCGCATACTCGAAATACTCGAAATACTCGGATGATACTCGAATTTGATGTACATACTCGAAATACTCGGATGATACTCGAATTTGATTTTGCGTGAAAGTGCATGGACCGCACTGAATTTTGAGTACCGGAGGAGAGAATGCGTAAAATTTTCTGAGTACGTTTCCATCATTTTGAGACAGGGATATTGCAAAAATTTCTCGCCTTCGGGGCGAGTGTTAGTGCTGCTTTTACTGATGTTATCCGCACAGCCAACTTCAATTTTCCAGTGTTTTTTGCTTGCTTTATTTTTGCTTCTATCAGGTTTCATGATTCAAAATTTTTTCCACTTTTGAGAAGATTCTTCATTGATAATTTTTATGTAGGCTTTTATATATTTTATATTTTTATATAGGCTATTGTACGTCATAGTGATTTTCTTGGCTACCTACTAATGACCCGTTCACAATGGGAACGGACGCTGAAAGCCGACATTAACGCTGTGTTAGCCGCCGGCATCAACGCGAACGCCAACGCAGATATTGACGTTCAACGCAGATCATGGAAAGCTATGCAAATCCTTATTTTACTGCAGTAATAACACCAGCATAGATATGATGTTGCTGTTTGTACGTACGTACATATTCGATCAAGTTTACGCCGATGTTCGCTACTTTTATCTGTGATCGCTAATATCTGCATTGAACGTCGATATCTGTGTTGGCGTCAAACGTCGATATCTGTGTTGGCATCGAACGTCGATATCTGCGTGGCTTGCGTTGCGTTGACGCCAGCGGCGACCATCAACGTCGGCTTTCAGCGTCCGTTGTGAACGGGCCATGACAAAGCGATAGCTGTCTATTGAATGAACAGCGCATGCCATGCATGAGGCTGCACTGATGAGAGAAGCGGAAGAGATAGAGTGTAAGAGAGGAGGCGTCTGGTACTATTGTACTGTATGTGTATCTGTGTACTGAAGCTGCAAATGTATGCGGTATCTGCATTGATGCAGTGATGATGGTTGGTGGGTGGAATGATATGTACGTACGTGTACATACAATGATTCTGATATGTTTCCTGGCGGACTCTTGACATTGCTTGAGAGATGGAAGCTGTGACTTTGTGTGTGAATGTGCGGAAATGAGTGTGGAAGTGTGTGGGTGAACAAAATATTGGCTTAAACTGGTACTCGAAAATCATGCTTGTGGGTACTCGAAATACTCGAATGATACTCGAATTGCGTTTCATACTCTGCGCGAGCACCCTGTCTTAGCTTGGTGTGGGAGTGGCTATGGGTAGCTTATGACCAGCTTATGTAGGTAGGTTCAGGTACTGTACAGTACATATGGGGCTATGCATAGGGGGGGGGGGGGGGGGGGGGGCTATGCATAGGGCATTTTTTATGTTTTGCCAATATGGGGCTATGCATAGGGGGGGGGGGCTATGCATAGGGGGGGGGGGGCTATGCACAGGTAAATACGGTACTTACTGTATTTACTGGAGTAGGGTACTGTGGGGTAAACCCGGACACGGGGTAAACCCGGACACCTACGCTTTTCTGGACTTACCGCTTCAGCAAGTGATGACATGGTAGCTATTTGAAAGAGGAGAGTTCAAGGAATCGATTGGTAGAATACTTGTCTCAATAGGTCGTACGGTTGCTGAGATATGCAAGGTGTCCGGGTTTACCCCCCCCCCCCCCCCCCCCCCCCCAGTACCCTATGTATTAGCCTTACTCCATAGCAGTGCGCAGGCTGTCGCGCTACCTCCCGATCAGTATTTTTACTGATGGAAGTTAGTTACGCGCATTGTGGTAATACATACCACAGTCTGAGTTACAATAAAAACACCTATTAGGAATGGCGGAGAGAAGATAAATACTATTATTGAAGGCGATCGAGTAGCAGTAGGGTGCCACTGCGCCCTGCTATTGGGTAAGGCTAATAGCCCCGCGTGCAAAAGCTTGTGCAGTGCTGTGTTTGTGCTTTTCCGAATATTGCATATCGTTGCGTTGCAGGCTGTCCATATCAGCGAAGAAGAAGTCGTTGAGTCGTAAGTACTCCTTGAATTTGCATTTGTTTTTTCCGGTTTGGCTAATGTATTTAAGGTCTCACACTATAGATCTCTGAGCCGTGGACTCCTGTACTACTACTGAAGTATCTGGTGATATCTAATTCCAGCTGTTTTCACTTCCTGACACCATACGATCGTCCGTCTGCTTGTTTTCCGTTCGCTGTTTCCGCTCCAGTCGCGCTCTCTGCGCTCGTTTTCGTACTATGCAGGGACAACTGTCTATGCATGGACTTCTTGATAAATTCGGTCCAGGCTCTCCTGAGCCAACGAAAGCGAGTTGAGAGGAGATCAAGATATCGATCGAAAGCTTGTTACACGATCTCTTTGACGCGCCATAGAGCGCCTCTTGAAACGGCCTCTCCGTGGCGCTATTCTTGATTGAAACGATAACTTTTTCAAACACGTTTTTCTTGGATAACTTTGCGTAGAGGCAACGTAGAGAGGCGCCGCAGGTACCGATCGATTCCTCTCGTCAAGACGCGTTGAATGGTGTGCCACATGTTGAAAAATACCCAGTGGTTCCTTCGGAACACCCAAATCGCATGGTTTTTATGGTGTTCTTCGGCGTGTCGTACTGCGCCGAATACAAGAGCTTTGGCGCTGCCGTTTGGTGTACGTGTAGAGGAAGAATGATACTTTATTCACATTATTACGGATCACTTTTATCTTGCGTACAACGGCTACGACGAAGCCTCAAAGTTGGCTCCGAAACTATAGCGTGAGACCTTAAAGGAGGGATCTGGCGGGAATTTAGTACGGGAAGGGGCAATTTCACATCTTTGACTTTTGAGGGTCCTATTAGACGTAAAATTGCATCCTCCTTCGATCTAACCCCACATTCTGGAGTCAATTTTGTCTCTTTGAAGCGACGCCCCAGTTAGGAAAGGGATTTCGCAACACTTTGGCCTGTTTCGTGCTTTCTAATTGGGACGCCGCTTCACAAGGCAAAATCGACTCTAGAACACGGGGTTAGATCAAAAGAGGATGCGATTTACATAGGTAGGTGCTTTCAAAAGTTAGAAATTCGAAAGTTGCCTCCCCATATAAACTTTCCCGCCAGATCCCCCCTTTAAACCGCTTTCATATTGCAGGTAAGTCGTCCGTGTGCAAACTTATGTGATTACAGCTCAATGGAACACTTTTTCTCAGTGATTTGATCTCATTTCTTCTATTCCATAGCCATGAAATTGGTACAAAGTTTTATCGGTGAGGTAGGGATCTGTGTGTAGGTAAATGTTGCTTTACGTACATAATCTGTAATGCCAGCGTAAATTTGATGTGCCCTTAGGCTGAGGCTGTGCGAAGCTTTGGACATTGCGGCAATAGTAGGATAGGAACTGAGCTAAGCAGGCAGTAAACTGTATTTCGGCGTGCCTACTTTATAGGTTTTTGCTATGATAGTCTCTATTATTACGAGACGTTTTCTGTAAGGATTGAGAGTAGCCTGTAGTATAGGCGGAAGGGGGGTACTTTTTGTGAATCGAGATAATATGCCTATCGGATTCCCCATCAAAAACTGCATATGTTGATGAAGTTTTAGGAAAAAATTTGTTCAGGCATCATCGAGATATTCATGGGTAAAGGTGGGCAGGTCGCATTTTTGCCGTTTTTCAACGTTTTTAGCCATATTTCAGCAACCGAAGGGCTTAGAGGGCTACAATTTGGTACACACATACATCCCATAGGGACCCAAGTCTGGACCAATTTTGAGCCCAATCGGCCACCTGTGTGGCGAGATATAGCGTCACAAAGTGCATTTCTGTATATTTTGCACCTGTTACAAATTTAGTTTTTTGAATACCACGGCGTGAATACATGCCCTGCACGGGGTAAAATTTTGACAGCAAGTAGAGAAGGGTTAGGCCTAAAAACTTTAGTACTACCGCAAAAAAACTCTATAATATGAATAGGGACTACAGACCTCTAGAATAGTAAAAAAAGCAGCAAAAATTTTCCCGAATTTTTTATTTTTCAAGATAAATTTGCAATACCACTGAAACATTTTCCTCGTAAGTAGTCTATCTTATGTAGAATTTGATGTAGATTTCAAAAATAAAATTGTTTTTCCCAAAAATTTAACCCTTACCCAAAATTCACAAAAATATAATACTTTTGCAAAATTATATGCTAGGGGTTAAATTTTTTGGGAGAAAGAATTTTATTTTTGAAATCTACATCAAATTCTACATAAGATAGGCTACTTACGAGGATAAAGTTTCAGTGGTATTGCTCATTTATCTTGAAAAATAAAAAAGGCGGGAAAATTTTTGCTGTATTTTTCACTATTCGAGAGGACTGTAGTCCCAATTCCAATTATAGAGATTTTTTGCGGTAGTACTAAAGTTTTTAGGCCTAACCCTTCTCTACTTGCTGTCAAAATTTTACCCCGTGCAGGGCATGTATTCGCGCCGTGGTATTCAAAAAACTAAATTTGCAACAGGTGCAAAATATACAGAAATGCACTTTGTGACGCTATATCTCGCCAAACAGTTGGCCGATTGGGCTCAAAATTGGTCCAGACTTGGGTCCCTATGGGATCTTTCCGTTCGCCAAATTATAGCACGCTACACACGCTGGTTGCTGAAATATGGCTAAAAACGTTGAAAAACGGCAAAAATGCGACCTGCCCACCTTTACCCATGAATATCTCGATGATGCCTGAACAAATTTTTTCCTAAAACTTCATCTACATATGCAGTTTTTGATGGGGAATCCGATAGGCATATTATCTCGATTTACAAAAAGTACCCCCCTTCCACGTACTATGCAACCGCTACAGAAAACCTTAAACTACGGGTGATTACAAATGACGAGTACAGCAACCGACCAGTATGATATGATAAGCATGTTCAATAAAGTTTGTAATATGTGTGCAATAAAGTTTGCCAATTCTGATAGTGTCTGTTCTTCTTACCCACCCTGAACTGAATTACGGGTCCATTCCTTGCACCTGTCGAGCAACATTCATTTGCTGAAACTATGCACACGGGTTATTTCAGATATCGATGCTTCAGGCAAGAATGCAGTTGCGACCGTCTATAACGCTGGCGTTGATCAAACCTGAAACATATGCTCATTGCTTCGTATGTGAGGTGAAGAAAGCACAACATGTGCTAGCTACGTACCTGTATTACCGATAAGCACAGCATGCATACCAATTGTGAGTTGGTGATAAACATTGCAGGCTGTTATTCAGAAGATTTTTGACGACGGCTTCAAGGTTTTGGCTGCCAAAAAGCTGAGGGTTTCGGCCGAGAAGGCAGAACAGTTCTATGCGGCTCACAGAGGTGAGATTATACTACGTAAATACAGATGCGATGCTTAGTAAACTTTCTTCTTCTATTCTACTATTGTACTATTATGTATTGTTTTCGGTGCATTGGCGATGGTGCTTTTCAGGTAAATTCTTTTTCAATAGATTGGTGTCACATATGAGCAGTGGTCCATTGCTGGCGCTTATTATGGAGGAAGAGAATGCTGTTATCAAATGGAGGCAACTTCTGGGACCGACCAAAGTTTACAGGTTGAGAAATCTACTGTACTGTACATATTGAATTGGGTAACGTACTGCGCGCATAATAATAACTAATGTTCATAGAAGCATTATCTCTCATCCGAGCAGTTACAGAGGTCTCTTTGGTTTCTCAGACACCAGAAATGTGGCTCACGGCTGTGGTAGGTAATGCAATGCATGTACACAGTACTTGCTATTAAGAAACGTTTTCTGTAGCGGTTGCATAGTACGTGGAAGGGGGGTACTTTTTGTAAATCGAGATAATATGCCTATCGGATTCCCCAACAAAAACTGCATATGTTGATGAAGTTTTAGGAAAAAATTTGTTCAGGCATCATCGAGATATTCGATGGGTATAGGTGGGCAGGTCGCATTTTTGCCGTTTTTCAACGTTTTTAGCCATATTTCAGCAACCGAGCATGGTGTAGCGTGCTATAATTTGGCACACAGAAAGATCCCATAGGGACCCAAGTCTGGACCAATTTTGAGCCCAATCGGCCACCTGTATGGCGAGATATAGCGTCACAAAGTGCATTTCTGTATATTTTGCACCTGTTGCAAATTCAGTCATATGAATACCACGTCGCGAATACATGCCCTGCACGGGGTAAAATTTTGACAGCAAAGTAGAGAAGGGTTAGGCCTAAAAACTTTAGTACTACCGCAAAAAATCTCTATATCTTGGAATTGGAGACTACCAGTCCTCTCTGAAATAGTGAAAAATGCAGCAAAAATTTTCCGCGCCTTTTTTATTTTTCAAGATAAATGAGCAATACCACTGAAACATTTTCCTCGAAAGTAGCCTATCGTATGTAGAATTTACTCTAGATTTCAAAAATAAAATTCTTTCTCCCAAAAAATTTAACCCCTAGCATATAATTTTGCAAAAGTAGTATATTTTTGTGAATTTTGGGTAAGGGTTACATTTTTTGGTGAAAAGCAATTTTATTTTTGAAATCTACATAAAATTCTACATAAGATAGGCTACTTACGAGGAAAAAGTTTCAGTGGTATTGCTCCATTTATCTTGAAAAATAAAAAAGGCGGGAAAATTTTTGCTTCATTTTTCACTATTCGAGAGGACTGTAGTCCCAATTCCAATTATAGAGATTTTTTGTACGGTAGTCCTAAAGTTTTTAGCCTAACCCTTCTCTACTTGCTGTTAGAATTCTTACCCCATGCAGGGCATGTATTCGCGACGTGTATTCATATGCTGAATTTGCACTGGTGCAAAATAGTACAGAAATGCACTTTGTGACACTATATCTCGCCACATAGGTGGCCGATTGGGCTCAAAATTGGTCCAGATCTGGGTCCCCCTACTGGATACTTTCCGCACGCCAAATTGTAGCCCTCTAAGCCCTGCGTTTGCTGAAATATGGCTAAAAACGTTGAAAAGACAGCAAAGTGACGACACTGCCCACCTTTACCCATGAATATCTCGATGATGCCTGAACGAATTTTTTCCTAAAACTTCATCAACATATGCAGTTTTTGATGGGGAATCCGATAGGCATATTATCTCGATTCACAAAAAGTACCCCCCTTCCGCCTATACTACAGGCTACTCTCGATCCTTACAGAAAACGTCTCTTAACTTGCTACTTGCTACTTACTACACAGTACACACACTTACACTTAGTACTTGCACAGTGCTTGCTTTTCAAGCCCAAACCGGGAAAAATGCCTATTGTCATTGCCTACCCTTGGATTATATAGAATCATTATGCCACCAATAACGTATAGTACGTACGCGCGCCGTATATTTTTAGATTCTGTCAATTCTTTCGCAGTGGAATCCAAGCTCTTCTTTCCCGATACTGACATTTCTCCTTCGTCGAATGTTCAACCTAAGTATTTGACCATTGAGGATGTGTGTAAGATAGCTTTTGATGGCATAATACCTACCTCCGGTAACCTAGTGTAGCATTCAGCGACTTTGTTACCTTCGATTTACAGTGTGTCTCTCTTTCCTGTAACCCCATATAGCCTACTTGCAATTGCGATGAAGCAAGCGTGTCGAATAAATGGGTAACTGGAGATTTGATTAGCACATTCGTCGCACCTTATTTACACCTGGGTCAACATATTATGCGCGGCTTATTTTGCACAGCGCGCCCCATTGCATATGTATTGAGTACCCAATGGTACCGTGCGTCTAGCCCGTATTTGGCACATTGATTCGGTTCAGTGTATGTAGAACATGCTTGAATCGCGTATTTCAGTGTGGCCTTTGGTCACACTGCTGGTATTGACCATAATATTTCCCTGCGTAATAGTTGGTCAT
Organism: Epsilonema sp. ZAB3_2; assembly: GCA_030247985.1. Classification (NCBI taxonomy): domain Eukaryota; kingdom Metazoa; phylum Nematoda; class Chromadorea; order Desmodorida; family Epsilonematidae; genus Epsilonema; species Epsilonema sp. ZAB3_2. The sequence goes on from JASAMW010005240.1 coordinate 9,545, forward strand.
GCTGGCTTACCGTTTTACATCGGAGTACCAAAACGGCACTATGCAATCAAGCTGGATGCGACCAAATCATTGGCGGAGGTCAATGACAATATCAATGTGACAGAGCTGGTGGATTCATTTACACGACCGGTGAAAGTAGGCGATAAGGAGATGTGGGTTTACACCCCCCAACAGATGCAAGAAACCATTGCTGACTTGGATTATTGCAGAAATGTGGAAGCAGCTGCATTGGTAACCGAATAATGTGATGTACGCGGCACGATGTTTGCTTTTTAAACTTCTTACTCCAGTGCCGTCATTAAGACTCGTTCATATCGGGGAGGTATGCGTTCATTGCGTTGGGTGCACGTCATGTACTGTACACGCTCTGATTGTCCATGGCTAGACGTATGCAAGTGCATAATGGACAGCCATGTCAGGCGTACCCCAAGCGCATTTTCCCTCAAGTGCAGGCGATATCAGAACTGTGACAAAATCGATATCTATATGGATACTACCTTTTGTAAAAGGACCGATATGGAGATCGAGATGGATATTCAAACTTTTGGAAATTCGATACGATATCGATATCTAAAATTTTCAAAGGGTTGATATCGATATGGATATTTCGGGCAGAATATCGACTCGATATTGAGATCGATATCGATATTTTGAAAATGGTAAAAATAGATCAAAATTTCTTCACAGCGTACCAATAAAGCTGTTGTACACTATGCGAAAGGTAGCTCTAAGTAATAAAAAAACTTTTTCAGCTAATTCACAATCAATTTTTCAAGTTTGGCAATCAAAGACAACTAACTGATGACCACAAAAATCACCTCAAAAACACTGAATCACCTCAAAAACGCTGTTTTTAGCGCAAAACACTTGATTTCCCTTGCTTTTTGTGGTTCACGAATCGGGGTTCTACGCGACGAAAGCAAATGACATTAGTGGCTGATTTGGGGCTATACATGAGGGGGCGGTGTGCGGAACATTACAGTACCACATCACCACCACAACCTGTCAAGGGTAGTACGTGCATGTACTTGGGTGGCAGGAAATTTTCACTGAATCATAGGTGGTGCGAGCAAATTTTTAGGCCAAAAAAGGCGCTGCAAGGGCATCAAAATTTCGATATTTTTGAGCAAAAAATGGTCGATATCGATATCGATATCGATATCGATATCGATATTTTATTTTTGCCAAATTTCGATACAATATCGATATCGATATTGCTGTTTGAAAAAAGGCCGATATCGAGATCGATATCAAGTATTTCCAAAATTTAGAAATTCGATACGATATCAATACCAGAAAAAATTTAGATGTTATATCGACTAATTCGATATCGATATCGATATATCGCGGCATCTCTCACATTCCCCTCAATGAATGATCTATCTACATAGC